>PVJO010020249.1:0-32442 GCA_004026905.1 Hystrix cristata | reverse complement strand
CCCCTCCCCTTCCTTGTCCTTCAGGTTTTGTCTGTCTCCTTTCTTATTTTAAGACTTTGAGTCAGATCCTTGCTCAGCTGTGCAGCCAGGCGTGTTAACAGTTTAGGGAGTGACTGTCTAAAAGGTGGCACTTTAAAGTTGATTATCCCTAAATTTACATAACCTATTTTATCCCCCTTCAAGACTGAGGACACCAAGATAAGACACTACAGGGACAGTCAACAGCTGAGTGCCTGGAATTCTCCGGTCATTGCTATAAGCTTACAGTCATCTTGGATTCCAGCACAGCCTGCACAAAACACCCTGCTCCAGGGCGAAATAGTCATCACATGGAGACTGGATTTTCCTACGAAGTAATTAGAACTTTCACGGGGCCATCTTACGAAACCCAAACTGGGAGAATGATCAATCATGCCCCAGCTTATCCCAAACCCTTTATAAAACACTCACCTAATTCCTTTGTTAACGTGCCGATCTGATCCTCTCTGCCAGAGCTGGGCCTCCTTCAGCACAAACTAAAATCACTTCCTACTTTCTCTTACTTTCTAACTTCGCCTAATAAATCAGCTGGTGCCTCCCACTGACCTGTCATGAAAAGATTTTCTGTGTTGAGAGTCAAGAGTGTGTCCGGCCGAGTCAAGGTCCTCATTTCCTCATTAGGGAGACTTCTATGGACACCATCCAGTCAGTAACAGTCCCACTGTCTGTCACAGTCTCGGTTTTTCTCTCTTTTTTCACCTCTCTTGCACACAGTTTTACCATCATTTTCCTATATTTTAACTCCACTGAAGATGCCTACTGTGGTGCACTTGTGGCCAGCTTGAGCAGGAACACCCAGCTGGCCTGAGCTGGTGTGATTCTGGGCGTAGAGGAGCCACCTGAGGACTGTTGCTGATACAGAAGGAGAAGGGAGCAGAAGATGGGGGCCGGCTGTTTCCCAGGAGAAGCTCTGTTGCAGCTGGTTCTCCCAAAGGGAACTTGGCTGTTCTCGTTGCAGAAGGAGCTCGGGGCCTTGCTGTCATCGGGGATGGCTGCTGTTTGCTTTGGGGGAGCTCTGGTCTTCATCTCTGCTGTGAGTGTTGTACCCTGGCCCCAGTATAGATTTCTTCTTCCTTTTAGTGCAGACTCAGATGTACTTGTGACAGTGCTGTGGGCTCCCAGCCCCTGACTGGATCATTTGGGTCTCCAGTGCCTAGATAGATGCTCTACACTCTTCCTGCATTTGGCTTGTGTGTGTGAATGTTGAAATGTGTAAATGTCTTGTATTAAATCTGCTCTTTTGCAAACCATTGATTCTAGAAGTGTAACTAATACACCTATTGAACTGCCTCCCAAAAAACTACAAAATAAAACACACAAAAACAAGTCACACCTAAACAATCTGGAAAGTCGGAGACCCATTACTGAGGTGCCTGGCTTAGTGATCCTTAGCAGGTATTGCACATTGGTTATGTTTACCACATTTAAAAGCAACATTTTTGATATTCTAGATGAGAAGGGGAGAAGCCTAGGGGCCCAGCAGCTGCTTATGGTCACCATTTCTAGTTCTGGCTCAGGCCAGAATCCTATCTCTCCTCAGTTGTGCAGTGTACCTTAGACTATGCTCAGGGTTCACAATAAAGCCACACAGCAACCTACTGGGTTACCTAGTAGAAAATCCCTCCCTGTCTCCTGGTCTGAAGACTTGGTATAAGGTCCTGACCTTCTGAAGCTCTGTCTCCTGCCTGAAAGAGTAGGTGATCCTTTACCCCAGGAAGCTGCTACCCCTCGCCATTAGGGAGCTCCTACCAGTCATAGCCAATGCAAAAATCAGGACATGATGGGAAGTGGGTGTGATGAGAGGGTGACCCTGGACAATGTTAAAGAGAGTAATTCTTTGGGCACAGATGCACAGAAACACTTATGGTGACATAGAGGGATAAACAACTAAAATTCAGTTTCTTCATTCTACTCCCATTACACAGATCATACCTAAATTTCAAAATGTGTGAGGATTTCTTACAATCAAACAAGGAACCAATTCTGTAGTAGACCCCAGCTCCATATTTTCTAACTCAGGTCAGTTCTGATATGTTTACCTGAAAACAGTTTCAGAGTCCACGGAGTGAGTTTTGTGTCCCAAGACATCTCTGTCACATCTTAAATGCAAGTTGCGAACCCTGGTGCTTCTAAAAACTGGCCTGAAAACCCTTGCTGGGGATGATTAGATTGCACAGGTAGTTCATAGAACTCAGAGACTTACTTACATTTGTCAGGTATATGACTGTGAAGGGTATTACAAAGGTTTCAGATGAGAAAATACATTAGATGAGGTATGAAGGCACATGTATGCAGATTCCGTATATTCTTTCTGGATCCACCATTGTTTAAGAAATATCATGTGTTTAGCTATTGGCAAGTTTTCAACCCTGTCCTGCTGGATTTTTAGGAAGAATTTATTGCATAGTATATTGGTCAGCTTTCCCATTGATAGGACAAAATACCTGACACCCACAAACTTAAGGAGAGATTTATTTTGGCATATGGTTTCAGAGGGTTCAATCTCTGGTAGGTTGGCTAGGGGCAGAAATATGGCAGAAGGGTGTGGTGGAACGAAGGTTCTAATTTTGTTCTGGCCAGAAAGTGGAGGAGAGTAAAAGATCTAGATAAGGAAGGGTAAGAATGAGATATTATCCCTGAAGTCACGTCCTCATTATTCACCGGGACACACCAGTAGGTGCTCTTTACTAATCTGCTAAGTATCTCTTAGTCCAGTCGCTTAACATGATGATCTTCACTTCCATCCACTTTCATCCATTCCACCCAAAGTCAAATGACATTGCTTTGTTCCTTTTGTTGCTGAATAATACTCTGCTGTCTATTTATAGGCACATTCATGAAATCCATAACTTGGCTAGTGTGAATTATGCCATGATAAATACTGGTATGCAAGTATCTTTATGGTGTTCTGACTTAGATTCCTTAGAGTACATGTCAAGGAGTGGTATAGTTGGATTTTATAGCAGTTCTGCTTTTATTGTTTTGGGGAGCCTTCATACTGATTTCAACAGAGCCTGAACAATTTTATATTTCCACCAGAAGTGTACAAGTGTTTTTTCTTCCTCAGATGCTCACCAGCATTTGTTATTTTTCATCATCTCGATAACAGCCATTCTGACTGGGCTGAGATGGAATCTCAGTGCAATTTTGATTTGCATTTCCCTGATGGCTCTGTCACTTTTTCTGTTTTTCTCCCTTTTAAAATCTCTGTCATACAGTTTTACCACCATTTCCCTATATGAGGACTTTTTCATATAATTACTTGCCATATATACTTCTTGTTTTGAGAAGTGTCTGTCTGGTTTATTTGCCCATTTATTGATTGGATTTCTTCTTTTGGTGTAATTTCTAAAATACTTTATATACTGAGTATTAATCCTCTGTTGAAAGAGCAGCTGGAAAGAATTTTCTCCCATTCTTTAGGCTTTTTATTTTGTTGCTTCTTTCCTTTCCTGAAAAAGGTTTTTAATTTGATGTAATCCCATTTTTCAGTTTTTCCTATAATTTCCTTGGCTATCAGATTCCTTTAAAGGAAATCATTGTCTGTGCCTATATCTTGAAGTGCTTTCCATATGTTTTCTTCTGGCAGTTTCAAAGCTTTAGATCTCTCATTTAGGTCTTTGATCCATTTCTGGTTGATTTGTGTACAGGGCGAGAGACAAGGGCCTAGTTTCAATCTTCTGTGTGAGGATATCTAGTTTTCCCACCACCATTTATTGAAGGGACTGTCTTTTCTCTAATATATATTATTAGCCCTTTCATCAAAAATTGTGTGGTGATAGCTGTGTGGGTTTATCTTTGTGTCATGTATTCTGGTCTATTGTCTATGTTTGTGCTAGTATAATACTGTTGTTGGTTCTGTATTATATTTTGAAATTGAGTATTGTGATGCCTCCAGCAATCCTCTTTTTGCTCAGGATTGCTTTGACTATTTAGGGTCATTTGTGCTTCCACATGAATTTTATGATCGTTTCTTCTAGTTCATTTTTGTTGTTGTTGTTGTTGTTGTGAGATAGACTCTTGCTATATAGTTCAAGCTAGACTTACACTTACTATGTAGCCCAGGATGAGTTCAAACTCACCATGATCCTGCTGCCTAAATACTGGGATTATATGTGTGTACCACGACACCTGGCTATTTTTTTCTAGTTCTGTGAAGAATGTCATTAGTATTTTGATGGGGATTGTATTGAATTTGTAAGTTTCTTCTAATAATATGGCCATTTTAATAAAATTACTTCTGTCCATCCATGATCATGAAAGGTTTTTCCATCTTTTAGTTATCTTCTTCAATTTCTTTTTTCAGTCTTTTGTAACTTTCCCTGTATAGGCATTTCTCCTTGTTTAGGTTTGTTCTCACCTGTTTTTGAAGCTGTCGTTAATACAGTTTTCCTGATCTTTTTCATTGTGTTTTGGTGTATGAAAAACCTACTGGTGTTTGTATGTCAATTTTGTGTCTTGCTACCTTGCTGAATTTGCTTATGCAATTTAAGAGTCTTCTGGTGGAGTCTTTAGGATTTCTATGCTTTGAATTGTATCATCTGGGCATAGGAATACTTTAATTCTTCATTTTTTATTTGTATCCCTTTTATTTCTTTCTCTTGTCTAATTGGCTGGTTAAAATTTCAAATACTATATGAATAAGAGTTATGATAGTGGACTTCTTTGTCTCATTCTTGATTTTATAGGAAATGTTTTTAGATTTTCTACATTCAGTATGATCTTGTCTCTGGGTTTGTTGTAGTTACCTTTATTATGTTGAGGTAAGATTCCTCTGCACTAATTTCCTTAGGACTTCTATCATGAAGGGATGTTGGACTTTGATGAATGTTTTTTTGCATCTATTGTCATGATCATGTTATCCTTGATTATATTTATGTAGTATACTATAATTTTCTTTTTCTTTGTGGTACTAGGGGTTGAATCTCGCTTCTTCACAATGAGCTACAACCTCAGCCCTTTTTTATTTTTTATTCTGAGACAGGATTTTGTAAAGTTGCTCAGGCTTAGCTCAAACTTGTGATCATTCTGCCTCATTCTTCCAGAGTGCCGGGATTACAGGTGTGTGCCACCTTGCTGGCTTGATTTGTATATGTTGAACCGTCCTTGCATCCCTGGACTAAAACCAACACCATTGTGGAGTATAGCCATTCTGATGTGTTGCTGAGTTTAGTTTGCAAGTCTTTTACTGAGTTTTGCATCTATGCTTACCAAGAATATTTGTCTATAGTTTTTTTTTTTTTATTTTTGGTGTCGTTCTTATACACTGTTGGTATCAAAGTGACACTGGCTTTCAGTATGTTTGAAAGCACTCTTTCCTCTTCTATTGAGTTAGAAGAGCAGTGGGTTAGTTCTCTTTAAATTTATAACATTCTACAGTGAATCTATGTGGTCCTAGAATTTTCTATGTTGGGAGACTTTAATTACTGCTTCCATCTCACTATTTTTAATTGATTTGTTTACTTTTTATATCATTTAATTTTGGTAGGTCACATGTGTCTAGGATTTTTCCATTTTTCTAGATTTCCCCCAGATGTTCCATTTTTTTCTAGATATCTTAGTTTATTGTCCTATAAATCTTCAAAATAGTCCATAATGATTCTCTGTATTTTTGTAGCAATTGGTTTTTCCCTCTAATTTTACTAATTTGGGTCTTTGGGTTTTTTTTTGTTGTTGTTGTTGTTAGTTTGGCTAAGGGTTCATAATCTTGATCTTATTTTCAAAGAACCATTTTGTTTCATTGTTTCTCTGTATTACTCTTTTTGTCTCCACTTATTTCTGTGCTTAGATATTTTTTCCTTTCTTTCCTCTACAAGTTTGGGATTGAGCTTTTGAGATCTCTTAGTTTTTAATATAGACACTTTTACCTACAAATATGTCACATGAAATGTGTTCTCTGTTTACCACGGATTCTCATTGTGTTTTAATTTTCATTTGATTTTATGAATTTTTAAGTTTACTCTCAGATTTCTTTTATGATATACTAATCATTAAGTAATTCTATGTGTTTATATAGTTTTTATGGGTTCTCTTGCTGTTGATTTCTACATTCATTCCAGTATGATCTGGTAAAATACAAGAAATTACTACTTTTTGCTTAAGAGTTGCCTTATGGTCTAATATATGAATCTATTTTGAAGAAAGTTCCATTAAGTGCTGAAAAGAATGTGCATTCTTGAGCTAATAAAAATTATATTGCATTGGTGTCTGTTAAGTCTATTTGGTCTGCAGCACAGAAACCTTTATTGGTTTATTCTGTGTGTGTGCGTGCGTGATGTATATGTGTGCATGTGTGTGTGTATGTGGGTGTGTGTAAGATATACCTGCTGGTGAGAGTGTGGTATTAAAATCCTTCAGTAGTATTGTACTGAGGTCATCTGTCCATTTTTGTTCAAAAATGTTTATTTTATAAAATGGAGTACACTGATGTTTAGTGCATATATACTTGTAATCATTGTATCTTCTTGATGGATATTTCCCTTTCTAAGTAGGCATTGACTGTTTCTACTTTCTGGTTTTAGCTTGATATATATTTTGGCCAGTATGTGTGTAGCTTTTTCTGCTTATTTCTGGATTCCATTTGCTTGGAGTATCATTCTCCATCCTTTCTCAGTAAGATGAATCTTTTGCAGACAGCAACTGAATCTTATTAATCCCTTCAGTGAGTCTCTGTCTTTTTATTACAGAATTAAGACTATTTACTTTCAGGTTCATTATTGGAAGATGTGCACTAGTTTCTGTCCTTTTGTTGTTTTTCTTTTGCTTGTTTTAAACAATCTGTGCTCATTTCTTTTTCCTTTATTCATCTTAGAGTTTTGAAAATTTGTTGAATTGCTATTGTTTGATTGATCCCAAATACTTGTTTGCTTATCTGCTGTTTTAGTGAGATTTACTTTTTAAAAAATTTTTTAAAATTTATTTTATTTTTTATTTTTTACCA
Source organism: Hystrix cristata (assembly GCA_004026905.1). Classification (NCBI taxonomy): domain Eukaryota; kingdom Metazoa; phylum Chordata; class Mammalia; order Rodentia; family Hystricidae; genus Hystrix; species Hystrix cristata. Next base: position 25,463 of record PVJO010020249.1, on the reverse strand, counting down.
AGAACATGTATTGGTATATTGTAACGAGACATAATGATCACATTCATCATAGTTAGTTTGTACCTGTACATGGTATATCTTGGTTCTCCTCTCCCCACCCCTCCCTTCCACGCCACCTGCCCTCCTTATTTACAATAACTGTATTTACATTTCCCATTTTTTCTTTTTCTTTTCTTTTCTCTTTCCCTTCCTTCCTTTCCCCCTCTTAACAAGAACAAGAAGTATAATAGAGATGGTGAAAAAGAGATTTACTCTTTCTCATGCTCTCGCAATTGTTTTCAACTTGTTTCCTTCTCTACAGGTTGGATTTCTTTAAATATATTCTGTAATGGTGCTTTACAGGTCACAAGTTTCTTTATGCTTATCTTGGAAGATCTTTAATTCTCCTTGAATTTTGAAGGATAATTTTACTGGAGATAATAAATTAGGTTGGCAGTTTTTTTTTTCAGGGCTTAAAATAATTCATAGCATGATTCCTGGCCTCTGCTAAGAAATCTGTAGGAATTCTGATGAGTTTGCTTTTATATGTGACTTGGTACTTCTCTCTTGCAGATTTTAGTATTATTTCTTTGTTCTGTATTTTTTGATAGTTTACCTGTAATGTATCATTGATATGTTCTTTTGTGGTCATTTCTATTTGGAGTTCTAAATGCATCCTGTAAGTGTGTATCTATATCTTTCCCAAAACTTGGAAAATCTTCTGCTCTTATTTCAATGAATATATTTTTATGCATTTAGTCTCTACTTTATCTACATTGATTTTTTAAAATAATTTTCATCTCTTAATTATATCTCAGGTTTTGTAAGTTCTGTTCATGGTTTTCCTATTTTTTTCTCTTCTTCTCCTTCCTCCTCCACTTCCTCTTCCTCCTCCTCCTCTTCTGCATCTTCCTTTTCTTCGTCAAGCAGAGTCTTACTGCATAACTCAGGCTGGACTTGAACTTGCTATGTGGGCTAGGCTGGCTGCAAACTTGTGATCCTCCTGCCTCACCTCTGCAGGTATTACATGTGTGTGCCACTATGACTGACCCCTAGTCTTTTCTTTATTACCATCTAATCATCAAACTTATCTTCAAGTCTGAATATGATTTCTTTTTCATTTATTCTTTTGATGAGACTTTTAACAAATTTTAAAATTTCATTTATTGAGGTTTTCCTTTCCAAGATTTCTGTTTGTTGCTCAAAGTCTGTATCTCTTTATTGAATTGCTCCCCTGTATCCTTCATTGTATAGTCATTTCATGCAGTTTCTTATTCCTGTACACTTTGAGTTCATTGACCATTTAGAAAATGATTCTTTTGAATTCTTTTTCTGGTACTTTTTTCACTTTGGTTTTATTGGACTCAGACACTGTGAAATTACTAAAGTCTGGGGGACTCTTTTTCATTTTTAATATTTCTTGTTTCTATGTTGAGATTTGCACATATTGGGATGGAAATCTCTTGTAGTTTTACATGAAGGCTTTCTTAGAGGACAGACTTCTCTTGGTGATGTGCTCTGGAATATTAGTCTGTTGAGTCATGTTGACTTTAGTTCTAAGTTAACTTCATTGTTAAATTGCCTTTTGCTTCTCAGTATGTGATTCATGGGAATTGACATAGCACATAGTATGCAGAGTTTGAGAGAGTCACTTTTTCTGTAGATCGCTTAAGAGTGGGGTCCCCCTAGTAGTTAAGGCAGGTGTGGTGCAAACAGAAAAGTATACGATGTGGACTCTAATTACTCTTTCAGTTTTATCAACAATGTGTGGTCTGAAAAAATACAGGTATGACATATGCTGAAGTCCTTCCTAGGTGCAGTGTCTATATAATTTGTGTTATTTTTCTTCTGCTGTTGCTATTAGAGTGAATGACCAAGAGTGGGACTGTAAGTCCCTGCTAGCCATGCCTATGTGTAGCCATTTTATTGGCCGGGGGCTTTTATTTCCCTTACTATTTAAGTAGAAATATCTGCCAAAGTCCGAGTGGGACTAGGTCCTTGCTTGAATAATGTACAATTTCCTTTGATTAGGCTGGGCCGGTGCTCAGTGGAAAAGCACCCACCCTGTGTGCCGAGTGCCAGCGCTGCTCCTCAGCACTGCTCAGGATGAGGGAAGAAAATAACAATCCCTATATATAAATGATCAAGTGTAGAGATAGAAAAAATGAAATAAAATACCACAATCATAACAACAAAATAATAGAAAAGAAAGGGCAAAGATAATATACAATGCACTAAAAAGTTAAAAATTAATAAAGCAATCCCCCAAATGAATAAATAGACAAAAAGATAGCAGAAGTAAAGTGAAAAGGAGGGAACAAATTAACATTTAAATACTCTTTAATGCTTACAGCTCACTTTTTAGTAACAAAAAGCCTAATGATGAGAACACGAGAAACGTATTTTAGTAAAGTATAGAAACTTTTACTTTCAAATCTAGTTTTGTAAGCAGCATTTCAATGTTAAGAAAACCTTATTGCTTTAGACATGGAAATCTTAAGCTTTTAATTGTAGCTAACTTAAATATATCTTAACCATTGCTTTAGATGACTCTCGAGAACCAAATCATAACATTTAAACACTTCAAACTCTTAAATTATTGTAGACAAGCAACAATAGACATTATATTTATAACACCTATTTTTGATATCATTTTGTTTTCTAAGAAGGAGGTATTTTATAGACCCATAGAAAGCTTAATTCTTTGATGATGTATAGGCAGACAGACAAGCACATAAGACAATTACTTTTACTCAGCATGTATTTTTAAATATATTGGCCATGACACTAGAAACCATAAGATTCATCTGTGGGACCCTTTAACTTACCATAAGTAAATTTTTGATATGTTATTTTTCCTATATGTAAAGGAAACAGCTTTTCAAGGGGTGTACTGGGCGGGATGGAAATGGGTCTTGGTTCTTTTCCTTGGAGAGTGTGCCCTTTTCCAAGGGAACAGCATTGTACATAACTGCTAAAAGAGCAGACTCCATCAAGCAAGTGGCAGCCCATTCTGGGTGGTCTTGGAGAACAAAAAAAAGTTGCACATAGGGACTTTAATTCATTTTTCCTCTCAATTGCAAAAGAGATCTAATTAGAGGATAGTATTATAATTTAGGGAACCCCTGGCAGCTACTTTCCCCCATCCTCCAGGGGATAGAACACGCATGCTTCCATAGAATAAAAAATGAGAGACTATTTCTGGTGTTCTAGATCCTTCCAGTGTTTGAATAGTCATTCCAGAATTGACCAGGGAGGTATCATGGATTTTTCAGCCCCCATCTGTGTTGGGAAAAAAGGAAAATGGAAACCTGTCAGATTTTAACCCTCTGTGTCCTAGGAACCTTGTTCCTATCAGGCTAGGAAAGAAGTTACTGGTTTGAGTGGTGAGACCCTCCCTTCCCTGGTAGAAAGTGCCCTCAGATGCCCCAGATAAAGTGTATTTCATCCCCTAATCTCATCCCTCTATGGCCTAGGAGCTCTGACATGGGAACTTGGCAGGTTGAGGTATAAGGTCTGGAACCTGGTCCACAGAGGAGTTCTAGATCCATAGTAGTTTTGTCTATGACTCTGGCAGGCTTGTTTAAGCCATTGCTGATATGTAAAACATTTTTAAGAGGCTAAGTGGTTTGTGAGAGACAGAATGATTAATTGCTGGAGAGTTAAGATTTTTCTATTGGCAAGGCTATAGTAAGCTCAAAGTGTTAGAATTTAAGATCATATAGTATCAACAGCAGACTGATAAGAGAAGGGAGAGTAAAGCAGCTCTCATTAGGGCTATTTAAATATTTTTTCCCTAACTGAACATAATAACCCAAGAAGAACAGAAACCATTTTATCTTGCCAGGGCTTTATATTTTTTATTGGTAGTTTTTTTTTAAATGACCAAAAAGGTGAGTCAACATTGGAATATAATTTTCAAATTGCCACCAAAAAGAAATAGGAATTCTGGAATACCAACTAAAAGTTTTGTCTTCCTGTAAGGAAACAGCTCTGAGGTAGGCAGCCAATTTTAGAGATTAATTGCCGTTCCTTATTTGTGTGAAATAAAGCAACAATTTCAGGAAAAAAAAAAAACAACAACTATAATCTAGAGCTTCTGGGCAAAACGGTCATCTGAAGAGAAGCCAGGACTCCTGATCTCCCTTCCTGAATCCATGGGCACTGACTCTAATATGGCCTGAAAGATCCCCTCTTAGCATAGCTGTTTGGGCACGTAACTGGATCCAGCACTAAGCCACATGAGGGTAAAGTTCAAGTCTCCCCCTTGACAGTCAGAAACTGCACTTGATACTCCTGGAACTGGATTTTCTTATCACCCAGAACTGGGGGCCCAGCCAGAGTGGTCTCCCACAGTCACTCTTTTTTAGGCCAGGTATACTGACTGTGCCTGAAGTCTTCAGTGGTCCAGGCCTAGATGTTGCATCATGCTGTGCCTGAGGGCTGGGGTCCCCCGTGAAGAGACCCTTCCACTTCCCTGGCTCATCTCCTCACTCTGGGAGGAATGCAGGCGTGAAGTGAGGCTGACTCAGAACTTAGTCTCTCCAGTGTGGAATAAAAAACTCAGATAATGATAGTGAAGTAAGGCAGAAGTTTTACTGATAATATTGCACAAGAGTGGTGGGTGGGGCTGCTGCTACACAGCAAGTGAGCTGTATGGCAGGGAGAAGCTCAATGTGAGGTTCTGATGTCTTGGCCTTGTCTATATTCATAAGAGTAAGATAGTTTTTTAAAAATAACTATTTCTCTGGTAGAATCAGGGTCTTAGCCTTTGTTTCTGGGGTGAGCCAAGGTTCACAGAAGCTATGGGCCCACAGCAAGAAGTACTCAGAGGTCCATCAGAGGGCAGCCCCTTCCGGTACATCATGATTCGGCATGCAGTTATCTCTATATGCTAGCCACCCACATCATGCCCCATGCTGTCTGTTCTTCCCTAAGTATCCCTACATCTTCAACAGTATTAAAGATCTATTCATTCTCACATGGGAAAAATAAAATTAAAACAAATTAAGGTTATATACCATGAGTTTTTACCTTGTGCTTCCAGAACAGGCCAAGATCTCCAGTTATGAGATATAATAATGTCCAATAAGCTGAGCAAAGAGCTGCCTTCTTGACATGAAGGACTTGAATAAAGCTGGACCACAGCTAAAAGCAAGAAATAATTGGTTATTTCAATTAGTTTCTGTGAAATAGTTACAGAAAAGGGACTTCTTTTTCATTGCAGGTATAACTGACTTGTTTAAGACTGTGACCTTTATCTTTCCTGACTTCTTGGAGGTCAGATAAACATCTTAGTTTTGACTTGGGGTGTGGGATTGCAGCATGAGGGACACCATTTAAGTTGATCTGTTAGGCTTACTATAGCACACCAAATCAATGACCTTCTATAAATTGTATTAAACAGGGGTGAGAAAGTAGAATCTTGATGCAGGGTGAGAGTCTTATAATGTTTGTGATACTAAAAGAGGAACCCATGAAGGTGCAGCTTCCTACACCCCGTGTTGAACCCCACCAGGGTCTTTACAAGCTTCCTTTTGTCACTGTCCCTGCGGACCTGACAGGGGTCCTTTGACTGTTGGTTCACTGGTTGACTAACAACTATATCCTCACTTTCTTCCTCAGATTGTCTTGAGTGGGCTCCTCTTCTCAGGGAAGTTGAGAAAGATGAGAAGGGGAGAAGAAGGGAGAGGAAACATGTGAGCAGGGAGATAGAAAGATGAAGGAAGGTAAGATGAAACGTAAGGCACAGAAGAAGATAGAAAGAAATCTAGAGGTAGGGAGAGTAGATTTGCACATTTCAGACTGAGTAGGAGATAGATTTGTGGTGGGAATTTAGACCTCCTCTCTTTTACCCCAGAAACCCATGATACATCTTCATCATATGAACTGAAATACTGAATAACCAGAGTGGGCAGCACCCATATATGCAAGTGTGTTCTAGAACCTTTAAGGACTCTGACAATGGAGGCAGAAGTTGAAAGTATCTATGCTTCTCTCTTGATTCCCAAGCCAATAGTTAAGGCAGATAGGAATATTTTCATTAGTTTACTACTTTCTGCTCCTGAATGCCACCAAGGAAACATTGTTAAAGTCTCTCTTCTGATTGTAGTCCTAAATCAGAGTCTCCTAAGGAGCCCGAACAACTGTGGAAGCTCTTCACTGTAGGACTGAGCTTTGAACCAGTTGAGGAGAGTCAGAGAAGTCATTGTGAGCAATAGGGAACACTCATGGACCGTGTGGCAATGAGAGATCCAAACAGCAAGCACTCCAGGGTCTTTGGCTTCATTGTTTATACCACTGTGGAGGAGATGGATGCAGCCATGAAAGGGAGGCAGTGCAAGATGAATGGAAGAGTCATGGAACTAGAGAAAGCTGTCTCAGGAGAAGATTCTCAAAGACTGATGCACACTTAACTGTGAAGTTTTTTTTGGTAGTATTGAAGAAGATAATGAAGAACATTATTTGTAAAGTTATTTTGAACCATATGGAAAAAGTGAAGTGATTGAAATCATGACTGACCAAGGGAGTGGAAAGAAGGGGGGATTTGCTTTTTTGGTAACCATGATCCTGTGGATAAGGCTGTTGATAAGAAATACCATTCTGTGAATGGCCACAACTGTGAAGTAAGAAAAGCCCATTTGGAGCAGGAGTTGGCTAGTGTTCCTTATAGCCAGAGGTCAAAGTGGTTCTGGATGTTTTGGTGGTGGTCATGGGGTGGTTTTGGTGGCAATGACAATTTTGTTCACAGAGGAAACTTCGGTGGTCAAGGTGGCTTTGGTGGCAGCCATGGCAGTGGATATGGTGCAGTGTGAATGGTTACAGTGGAATGGATAATGATGGAAACAATTTTGGAAGCTACAATGATTTGGCAATTACAACAATCTTCAGATTTTGGGTGCCCAAAGCGGGGAAACTTTGGAGGCAGAAGCTCTGGCTCCTAAGGTGATGGAGGCAAATCCTTAAACCACAAAATTGAGGTGACTGTGGTGGTTCCAGCAGCAATAGTAGCTATGGCAGTGGCAAGAGGTTTTCATTAGTGCCAGGAAACAAAACTTAGCAGGAAAGGAGGGCCAGAGAAGTGACAGGGAAGCTACAGGTTACAACAGATTTGTGAACTCAGCCAAGCACAGTGGTGGCAGGGCCTAGCTGCTACAAAGAAGTCATGCTTTAGACAATACTCATATGCACTGGCAAAAAATCCTTGAGGACTGTGTGACTAATTGTTTAACAGGTTATTTTAGTTTCTATTCTGTGGAAAGTGTACAGCATTCCAACCAATGGTTGAAATGTAGACTTTTTTTGCAGCTATGCTGTTGATTGCTGAAGGTAATAGTCTGATCATGATGCTGAAAAAACATATTCTTTAAAAAAATAGTTAAGGCATCTGGGATCCCCTCAAGGACTCTCTGGTTCTAAAGACTCCTATGCAGGGCTGACCAGAAAAGAGGTAAGCAAAGGTGCTCGGGCTGTGTCAGGGAGGAGCGCCCCACACCCCAGTGCTCTGCTATCTCTCTGACAAATCCATTGCAGGCTACAGCATTCAGTGGAATGAGCAGTATTCAAGTCAGTCTACCTGATGCACTGGCCAAGACATGTACCAGCTATTGAGCTTAGCAAGACTAGAAGTTCTCTGAAGCAAAGAAATGCTTAAGTATTAGAGAGGGAATTAGTAGCCAGCAGACAGACAAAAAGCTAGAAGAGGCCCCAAATACTTTAAAACTAGCAACTGACACTTTGCTAACCGCAGCTGAAGCAAAAAGCAGCTTGTCTTTCCTTGCATGTGTGGTTAGAGTAGAGAGGTACAGAATGTGGCAGTGATTGGGAAGGCTTTTGGTGGTCACTGTGTCACAGGGAGTCGTAGGACCCAGTCTTCCAAGTTGACCACTTCCTGGAAGAAGTCAGAAGGGTCCCACAGGCAGACTGCTCCTGACATCATCCACGACCACATCCTTGTGATGGTCACATCACTGACTGTTTGTCTTCAGAGTTGCTCTGTGCTGCTGCACTAGAGAACCATTCTGCCGTTTTCTACTTGGCTTCCTCACAGCTGGAGCATGGCTCATACCAAGGTCTTGCTAAGCTTTCTGGTAGGAGAAGGTGAACACATTATTTGACACTGTCATTAATGGTGGTTAAGGGGGGCTGATATTTGTAAATCAGACTCAGCAGGAAGCTCGCCATTTCCAGCAGGAAGGCAAGTCAGTACATGAGAGACAGAGGGATGCTTAGGCTAGAATCAAGGCAGAGGCCCCATTCTTTGCTCAGATTATAATTGAAGTTGTTGTAACTTTGGTGAGGCATGTCATCTGAGACAGCAGAATTGGCCTCTGATGTTTGGGGCCTTGCTGGGGTCCCTTGAAGCTCTGGTAGCCAGAATGTGGGCCCAGGCTGCCAACATAGACTGGGTTGACCCTAGAGAACTGGCCTGTATTTGGATGATACCATCGTTTTCAAGGACCCCATTCACTGAAGCAGAGAGGAATAATCTTCCTTCCCGATAGATGTACACGGGCCTCAAGGCACAAGTATTCAAGGTGCCACCGTTTCTCAGTGTGCATCCATCAGCTCTCAGCACAGCCTTCTCGGCCAGCTTTTTGCTGTACGGGTACGGAGCAGACCATGCACTTTCATGATGCTCGTCCTCATGGGCATTCTGGACGATCTCCCTGTAGGAATTGGGCCCGGCTACCTCCACTGAGCTGGTGAAGATGAAGTTTGGCACGCTGGTTTGGACACAGGCATCCAAGAGGAGCTGTGTACCTGCCCATGGGGAGTATGTGGTTAGTGTCATGAGATAACCCAGAGGCTCCACCATACCCAGGTTCATGTTCATTGGCATCTTGTCCCCTACTGAAGTGGTAATTACAAATCCAAGTGCATCTTCTCTGTCATTGACTCAGATCTGCCAGCCTATAGGCAAAGATAATGCAAAAAATGAAAAGAGGCTAACATTTAGGTTGCTATGAAGAAGAATTTCTAGGCTTTTGGGTCATGGAGAAAGACTCTGTGTGTGTGTGTGTGTGTGTGTGTGTGTGTGTGTGTGTGTGTGTGTACTTCAATTTTGGAAAAGCCGTAGGATTACTAATTTATGTTTTGTCCATACCGACATTAAATAATTGCTCTTTCTCATATATATAATTTCATTAAAGAGAGTTCATTTTAAATTTACAGAATCAGGAGGCCATACTCTCCAGAATACTCTTAGCCTTAAAAAATGTCTTTAAGAATTCACATCACTCCTGCTCATGCACAGTTGTATCTAGACAGTGTACATGTGAAACTACCATTGTAGTGCTGGTGTTTTTCTCTCTGGTGAAGACCAATAAAATCTTTGTGACATGGACCATTCTTTAAGGCCTTGAGCAAAAATTCATTGAGTCATGGGCAGATGTGGAGACTAGCCACTTCTCATGACTTTGGTCCCTGTGATGGCCTCTCCTAGTTTTTCTGACTCCATTTACCCAGCTATGAACATTAATGGTGATAAACATTCTCTTTAACATCTTGGAATCCTGCCTTGGCCTTTTCTGTTGAGCCCAGTGGAGAAGAGAGAGCAAGAATGTGCCTTCTGCTGGGAATGTATGCAATGGCAGGATGTCACAGAATCCCTTGGAGAAGGAAGGAAAGTCAATTCCTTCTCTCTTCCCTTCCATGCTTTTCATTCTTCTTAACCTTTCTCCATTCCTTTCATTCTATCTTTTGTCTCCTTTTAAAGTCTTTGTGCAATTTGATGGTCTGAAGTGGCATCCTTATTTATTACTATTTTAAAAACATTTTATTTTTAGATGAGGATTACTATGTCCAGCCTGGCCTCAATCTTCTGGGTTCAAGAGATTGAACAATACCTCAGACTCCCCAGCAGACAGAAATACAAGTCTGTGCCACTTTTCCTTTTAATCTCATTATTTAAAAATAAAATATGTGACAAAAGAAATGTGAACTTGGTTTAACAAAGAGAGGAAATGACCACCATTGTGAAATATTTTCTAAATGTGGGAGTGATGGCACTTTGGTAAATAGATGGCTCCAACACTGACCTTCCATTTCCATCCCATTTTGGGGAGGTGCAATGTGTCCGCCTTATGAGACATAGACCTGAAATGAGAATCTGGTACTCGTAATACCCTCCTGCAGTGTGCATAGGTAGGAGTTTGGGAAGGAAAAACTAGAAAAGGGTCTTTTTTGAGCTGCTGGGGACTAAAAAGCAAATGGTTTCTTTGGAAAAGGAATCTCTATACTCGCAGGAATCACTGTACTTGAAGATCAGGATATGGTGGGTACCTGGGCGAGGATCTGGGGTGGTGGTGATGCTAGAGAGAGCAGCATCTAAGACTCAGAATGACAAGTTTGTAGCAAGCTTTCCTGGGCTACTGTGTCTTCATATAAAGTAGACTGGAAAGTCGCAATTTGGAAAGAACTGCCAAGCGTTTAGAGACAAGGATCTCAGTAGAGTTTACTTTGGGCACCTGATTAAAACCTAGTCCTCAACAGTACAACCTTTGGTGAGTTGAAGAGATACGATTATGGGCTCCTCACTTATTCTAGGTGAGAAAATATGGTGGGAAGCCAAGTGTACATCATTCTGTTCTGATGGACCTTTGTGGACCAACTGTGCTGGTTGTCAGGAGAGAAATCTTTCCTTCAGGCAAGGAGAAGTCTCTGGTGTTCTCATCAATCCTGATATAACAGCTAAAAGTATGAGTGAGGAGGCAACTGCATGGTCTCTCTTACCTAGAAGAGGTGGTGGGTAGATGGACATCAAGAGTGTAGAGTTGGAGTCTTGTCTACCTTAGATGCAAGAGTTGCTGAAAGAGCTGTGATGGCTTTGGAGTCGAGTAAGTATGAGTTTAAATTTTTGCTCTTCTACTGACTACTTTTAGGGCTTTGGTCATCTTTCTGGTCTTTCTCAGCCTTGTTTTTTTCTTCTAAAATGTCAAGAATAACTGCCTTGAGCTCTGCCAGCTGGGAGTGGTGAACAAGGGCACTTGGACAGAGACAGAGCCCAGCAGGCGTTCCACAGCAGGGCTTCTCTTCCCCTCCTTACCCTGTTATGCCACCATTTTCCCACCTGCCTCATCTCATTCTCCAGCTACTCTCCCTTTCAGGTTGGTGTCCAGATTGTCTGTCTGTGAATGGCACCTGAGACATCAAGAAGAGCAGCTGCATGGATAACTGAGATGCTCTGGCAGGCTGTTATTAGGCACTATGCATCCAGAATGTCTCTTCTCAGCACTGTCACCTTGGTCTTTGTCTACATCTCTGTGGGAACACAAGACAGATTACCAGGAAGCTTGGTGGGAACTTTGTTTTTTAAAGTGATTGTTACCTTTGACTTCAAGGATAGTCAAAGTGGGAAGGTGTTATGAAGGAAGCACATTCCATGGAAGAAGTAAACAAAGATATGGAAACCACAGTGTGTAGCTTTTATTGGCAATGAACAAACAACTGTTTTTACCTGATCAATGTACTACTCAGAAGATGAATCTGAGCAGTATCTGTCATTGTGTGTCTACATCAAAGAAATAATGAAGAGAGTCCCAAGAATTTCATGAAACTCATCAGGAAGAGTGGGAGGTTGCAGACTGCTAGATATAAGAGGGAAGAACTGGCATTTAATTTTATATTGAATGAAGAATTATGCATGGATTTAGAAGTGGTTTAGAGGTCATAAATTTCTTCAGTTCTTTGTTGTGGACATATCTTATTTCATGTTGGATTTGAAAGATAGTCTGGCTGGGTACAATCAATCTGGGTTGGAGATTGTTCTCTTTTAAGGCTTGAAATATTTTTCTCCAGGCTCTCCTTGATTTAAGGGTTTGTGTTGAGAAGTCTGCTGTGATTCTGATGGGTTTACCTTGATAGGTGATTTTTTTTCCTAACAATTTTCAGTATTCTGTTCTTTTGTTGAATTTCTGGAATCTTGGTTATTATATGTCTTGGTGTAGATTTATTTTGTTCATGGGTAATTGGGGTTCTATATGCCTCACTTATCTGTATGTTAAGTTCTCTTCTCATGCTTGGGAAGTTTTCTGTCATTACTTCTGTAAATAATCTTTTTATATCCTTTTCACTGTCTCCTGCTCTTTCATTCACTCTAATCACCCTTATATTGTTCTTCTTTCTGTCATCTTGCAGCTGTTGTAGTGATTTTTCATAGTCTCTAATTATTTTTTTTTCTAACTATTTTTAAGAGGTCTTTCTTTTCATTGTCACTAATTGCAGACCTGTCTTCTAGGTCTAAGATTCTACCTTTGCCTTCATTCAATCTACTCCATTACTTTCACGAAAGTTTTTTATTTCTTGGATATCTGTTAGAATCTGTTTCATGGGTTCCATTTCTTTACTGAGTTGAATGTTCAAGTTTTCCATTGTTTTTCTGAGCTCCTCTTTTTTTTTATCTGTGTCTACTCTGAATTCACTAAGCAAGTCTTTCATTATATTTGTCATCTCTTTTTTAACTTGGGCAATTATTTCTAGTCTGATGTTCTCTATAGCCTCACCTATGTGTTTTTAACTTCTGCTGCTATCATTTCTGAAAGTTTGGTTAGGTGTCTTCTGATTTCCTCTATTTCATTGCCCTCTGGATTTGTTCTGGGTATCCTGGAGGTGTGGAGTTGTATTTTACTTCTGTGTCTTGTCATTTTCTTTGTACATATATATGTATATTTCCCCCTTTTAGTTTGTTCTCCGTGTTGATTTTATATTTTGTTTATGGGAGGTTGCTTTAAGACAAGTATCAATGCTTTCCCAGGAAAAGTCTGTTCTTATGGTGTCTTCTAGGTATATGTGGTTCTTGGCTCTTGTGTCCTTTATGTCTCCAGAACTTTCCTCAGTGGCACTGGTATGCTTGGCTCTACTTGGTATCAATGACTTGGAAAAAGGAAGAAAAGCAAAAAAAAAAAAAAAAAAAAAAAAAAAAAAAAAAAAAAAAAAAAAGAAAAAGGGGAGTGAGACAGAGTCATCAGTGTCTTCAGTCCTAGATCTTTCTCACATTACTGGATTTTGACCCTGCTGGTACATAGGCAGGGCCCATGCCAGTCCATGGCATAAGTGCACCTGAGCAGCATGGACAGTCTGGCAACTCCCAATGAACCATGCATGGATTTAGAATTGAAGGAGGACCAGAGGCAGAGCTGTAGGGTAGGGTGCTCACCTTGGTCTCTGGATATCTGAGAAGATGTAACAAAAAGTAGGACAGCAAAACACTAACAAAAATGTCTCTCCCAGAGTTCAAATGAAGAGGAACAATGTCCTAGCCATGGCAACAGAAAAGGGGAGACCCAGAAGGTATGATTTTCAGATCTCCCTCTGACATGTTCTTGTCTTTTGGGCTGGGAAGAAAGGCAGCACTAGATCAGCCCTGGTGTTTCCTGTTTGGGTGATAAGAGTGGAGCCATTAATTTTAAAATGGGATCCAATCATATATTTAATTGAAAATCTCTATCACACGCCAGATGTTATAAAAAAATAGACCTCAGTGCTACAAAAGTATCTTTCTTCCTAGCCACCCAGCTCAGGACAACAGATACTACATCAGTGTCTCCAACTCAAAGGTGTTCACATAAATGATACTGCCCATCACATTGTCATTTCAAATTAACCACAATGTCATCTCTGCTATGCATCATTAGCATCCACACCCTACACTGCTTGTGCTTTATAATTTGTACAAAATTTCAGTTTGCTTATTTCTTTTAATGATCTCAGAAGATAGGACTTCTGATTCTCCCTATGTAGGTGAGGGAAGTGAGGCTCAGAGAGGTTCAGAGACAAATCCCTGTGACTGAAGAGCAGGACTGGTTGTTTGGAGTCAACTTTTCTGAGGCAGAGTAAGGATAATAAAGTGAACTGATGTTGGCCATGAGGGCCTCAGAAGGGGAAGAAACAGAGAGAAAATGCAGGGCTGGAATAGCCCTTCCTGTGGTGCAAGGAGAAGGACCTGCTCTCTGGAATCCTCTGCTGAGGTATTTACTCCTGACTGTTCTTCTTGTCAGACAACCCCAAGACGGCCCTATACTGGAGGATGATGGGGCAGGACTGCAGGAACGAGGTGGGTACCAGCTTGAGAGTGGAATCTTCCCAGATTGTGTCCTTTTCCTGAGCCCTTCCTTCCTCTGGGTCTCTTTTGCCACTGACTTCAGATAGTCTGGCTCAGATGAATGATTGTGAGAGGCACGAGGAGTCCACACCTAGAGAGAAGTAGGCTCTCACTCCATTAGTGCTCAGGGACCCTGAAAATCCAAGAGAGGGCAATTTGGGTGATTCATGGTGGAACCATAACTACCTCCTTGTCCAAGTTATGTGGACTTAGCCAGTATTTCGTGTAGGCAGAAAATGCAGTTGCTTGTGTAGTGGTGGAAGCTGCATTTGAGGGAACTCCAGAGATAAACTAGTCATTAGAGCAGAGATCCTGTAGCTAGACCTCCTGGTCTTGATCCCTGCTTTGCCTTATTCTAGCTGTGTGACCTTGGGCAAATTAGTTAACTTTTTTTGCCTACATATATCCTCATCTGTAAGAGAGGAGAATAAAACTGCGTTTCCTGTCTCCTAAGCATGACTTGAAGAGATAATGGGTTGACTCTGTGAACATGTCACATAATGCCTGTCACAGAAAGAACACTGTAAGGATTCCACAGTCTTACCTTTCCAGGCCTCTAGCCATCCCTGATAGTCCCTGAACTATCACCACTGGACATTTATTCCTGCAGGCTGAGCACTCTCCTCTCCTGGCATGAGATATGAGTTTGCAATTATTGTACAGATATAAGGATTACAAACAGTATTGGTTATGGGGTGGTATTTGTTTATCAAAAACACAATGAGGCAGCTGGAGAAAGATATTTGACATTTTAAAAAGTCGGAGATGAGTGGAGAAGAGTAGAGTGGTAAGTGTAGTCCCAGAATCCAACTGATGGTCTCTGTGTGCCCAGCAGGGTCCTCTGTGGTGTCATGGCCTGCAGGCAGATATCCAGTGTCACCAGGCTGGAGAGGGAGCTAGACCAAGGATTTGAAGCATATAAGACTGAAGACTCACTATGCCAAGGGTCAAGTTGTGGGGCCTCTGGGATGGGGCTCTAATTCTGAGCTCTGCCTCTCCAATAATCAGATGACCTGGGGCCACTAGTCTCTCGCTTCTGGACCTTTAGATTCTTGCTGTGCAGAATGATGAGCCCTCTTTCCCAGCTTATCTGGAAAAGGAGGTCTTGAGGAACTGGGATAAACTTCTGGAAAAATTCAGTATCCATCCAGAGGTTGAACTTGTAGCAGGGAAAATTATCACTGACTGCTCTAGGAAATCCACACTCACTGCATTTGTGTGTGAAGAGCAGTGAGGAACAATGAGAACAATGTAGGAGGCATCTAGGTGAGGGATGTCAATCGTGCTGTCCTCACTTTGCATCTATCTAGCAGTGTGACCTTGCACAGGTGCTCACAAATTAATTCTCCCATTTTTTTTGGTCTATATCTCTGTCTGCCTGTCTTTCTCTCATACACAAGTGCAGTTGTACCTTTGCTATGGTCTACTTCTAACATAGTCTTCCAAATCTCACGCTTAGAGGTGAAGCCTTGGAAGAGTGTGTTCTCAACCCCAGATTCTTCCTTTTATCTTTGATTTCTGATAACAATGTGGTAAACAACTTGCCTCCCCTGTGCCATTCCACCATGGCATTTCTGCTTTGGAGTCAGATGACCATGACCTGAGTCTACTGAGACTGTGAGCCAAAATAAACCTCTCCTTCTTAAAGTTGTGGGTGTTGGGTATTTTGTCTCAGTGACAGGACAGTGACTAATACAATCTTCATTTCCCTTTCATTTACCATAATTTAAGATGGTAAGTGAACCCCCCAAAAAACCCACTTAAAATCAATAGAAAAACAAAAAAATGAAAAATGATAATCAGAGAAATCCAGAGAGTTAGGGACCCACTGCTGAGGCCCCGGGCTTAATGATCCTGTGCAGATTTTGCAGAGCAATTGACAAGTCCAGAAACTTCAGCACAAAATTAAACAGCCATAGACAATTGAGGGAATTGATGTATGATTGCTAGGTGAAAAAGGGAGTGACGTGGAGGCACAGTGGTGCCTATGGCTACCCTGTCGAATTCTGAGTCAGGCCAGAATCCCATCTCCCAAGCTGTGCTGTGTTCTTTGTGCTATTGCATCTGCGATTTTCCTGGTGAGTGAGTGGGGGCATGGTAGAAATCTATGGCTCCAAGTTTGGTTTATTTGTTTCACAAGCACCCTTTCCACCCCCAGCCAGGCATCACAATGGAGACCCACACTGAAGCCCAGAGCTCACTTAGTAGAGAATTCCTCCCTGATTTCTGGTCTGAAGATCTTGTCCAAGACCCTGACCTCCTGCAGTCCCTTCTCCTGCACCAGCAAGTCAATGATCCTCTTGCCCAGGGAACTTTCTGCTCCTGTCACCAGGCAGCTCCACTCTGTCATGGCCAATGCAGGAAGCAGGACAACAGCAACAGGTGTGGCGAGAGGGTGACCCTGGAGAGGGTTAAAGAGAGAAGTCTGCTAAGTACAGGTGCACAGAAACCTTCAGTGATGGTAGAAGGGGAACAGCCCGCTCAAATTCAGTTTTCTCCACAGTACTCCAACAGCACAGATCATGTCTGTGACCCCAATATGTGTGGGGATTTCTCCCCACCAGGATGTTTAGAATCACTTCTACAGCAACCCCAGCTGAGCACTAATCTATGTCAGGTCTGAAATTGATTACCTGGACACAGTGTTAGATCTCACAGGAAGAGAGCTCAGACCACTTTAGATTCCAGTTACCTGGCCTAGGTTATTTTACTTCTTTTTCTGAACTACTGGCTATTAGGCTGGGTTCCTACAACCCCCTCACCAAATTTGATTTGGTTGATTGTGTAGGTCATAGAACTCAGAGAAATGTTCACTTACCTATGTCAATTTATTATAAAGAAAGTTATGAAGCATATATATGGTGAGGTGTCTTGGTTAGTTGCTTTTCTTGTTGTTGAAATAAAATACGACACTCAAAGTTAAAGGAGGAAAAGTTTAATTCCTCCTTTACACAGTTTATAGAGGTTTCAGACCATAATTGGCTGGCTCCAAGGCAGGATGGTATGGCAGACAGGCATTGCAGAGGATAAACAGCTTATGGCCAGCAGAAAGTAGCAAAGCAAGCAAGGTACCTTAGCAGCTCTTTTCTGGCCCTTTTATGTTCTATATAGTCTACCAGGCTTAGGGCAGGTGCCAAACTAATCAGTGGATGGATTTAGTAATCACACACCCTTAATCCTAGCATTGCACCATGAATCAATCACATACTTTAGATCCAGCCACCTCTGAAAAAGCTCCACCTATGACCTCATGAAGCTTTGGGGGGACGTCTAGACACAAGCCATAACATTCCGACACTTGGCCCCAAAAGACTCATGCTTATCCCTCATACAAAAGGCATTTAGTTCATCTCCAAGAGTTGCCAAAGTCCTTAAAATTTCAGCATTGTGGAAAAGCCCAAGTCCAAAGTCTCCTCTGAGATTTAAGGCAAATCTCAGCTGTGAGCCCCTGCACAAATGAAATGAAAGGTAAACACTTCCAACATACAGTGGCACAAGGTACTGTCCAAAAGGTGCAAATAGGGGAATAGAAAGGAATGGTACCAAAGCAAGCCCAAAATCCAGCAGGGAAAACATTAAGTCCTATAGTTCCATGTCCAGCACCCGAGGCAATCTGTGACAAGATGTGAACTCCAAAGGGCTTGAGTGGCTCTGCCCCTATGGCACTGCCACTGATTGTAGCTCCCACAGCTTCTCTTTTGGGCTGGCTCTGCTCCCTTCTTGTAGTTTTCCTCAGACAATGCATGTTCCTGGCTTCTCCAATCTTCTGAGGTCTCCAATGCACCTTTGGCTTCATGCATTGGCTTCACACACTGCCCTCTTGGGACACACTGCTTGGCCTCACAGGCTTTCTTTTGAAATCTGGGTGTAAGCCTTCCTTATCCCACAACTCTTGCGTTTTGCATTCACCTAAAAACAGCACCACGTGGATGATGCCATGGTCTGTTGCCAGCTGGAGTAGTAATGAGGCTTTTTTCTTTCTTGGCTGTAGGGGTCAAGTGTCTAGATCACTGAACACTCTGAACTCAATCCCGAGGAACAAATTCTCTAGGCCACCGCCATTCTGGAACATGGTGCTCTGGGGCTTTCTTCTCAAGGGAGTCTTTTACCTTTGCAACTCTGAGGCTGCAAAGGCTGGAGTCCTTCTGGTTCTAATGTCCTCAGGTGTCTTTTCTCTTGTCTTTTTCTGAAATACTTGACTTTTCCTTTCTAGTCTTTTTGGCAACCGATTTCTCCTCTGTTCCTTCTTTGCAGGTTGCAACTTTACTGGAGCTTCCTTTCTGGCCGAGAAATGTTTTGAATCATTCTGGTGGGCTCTCTGTTCTTGATTCTCAACATAAATATTGCTAAAAGCACCTAATAGTAGTCATGCCACTGCCTCAACATTAAACTGCCTTGAAATTTTCTTCTACAATATTAATTATTCCGCCACCCTTAATCTCAGTCTCAGGCAGTCACTGTACATGAGCAAAATGCAGACAAACTTTCTGTTAAGTCATAACACACATCATCTGGAGTCAAACAGCCAATGTAGTCCTTCTCAGCAGAAACCTCCCAAGCCTGATCTTTTCCAGTAGCATTTTTATAGGCATTCTGGTCTTCTGAGCTCTGATCCGAATCTCCTAGCAAGTACAGTCTAAGGTGTTCCAACTCTACTTTTACAGCTGACATCTCCAAACCTTTCCTAACTCTTCCTCTTGCCACAAGCCAGTTCCAAAGGCTCCTAAACCACATGTCAGGTACAGTTACAACAATGGCCCCACTCCTGGTACCAAATTCTGTCTTGGTTACTTTTCTTCTTGCTGAGACAAAATATCCAATACCCAAAGTTAAAGGAGGAAAGGTTTATTTGGCTCACAGTTTGTAGAAGTTTCAGTCCATAATCAGCTGGATCCAAGGTAGGATGGCATGACAGACAGGAATTGCAGAGTAGCAACAGCTCATGGCCAGCAGAACATAGCAAAGCAAGCAAGGGGCCTTAGCAGCTTCTTTTTGCCCCTTTTATCTTCTACCTAGACTACCAGGTTTAGGGTGAGTACCAAACCAATCAGTGGACTGATTTAGTAATCACCCACCCTCAATCCTAGCACCCTTCATTCTAGCATTACACCATGAATCAATCATACACTCTAGATCCAGCCCCCTTGAAAAGGTTCCACCTATGACTGCACAAGACTTTGGAGGGACATCTAGATGCAAGCCATAACAGGGAGGTATGGAGTAAGTGGCAGGGAGCTTTTATATTGTTGCTGGTCCCACCATCCACAGGGAGCCTCTAGGTGTTCTGCTATCTGAAACCTATCCTTTTGTGTTTCTATGGAAATTTTATTGTATAGGCATGATTGATGAAAGAATCCTGTTGAAATCCGATGATAGACAGACAAGGGGACCAAGTGCTAACAGACTGTGTGGGAAATGAGTAAGGCTTGTGTGTTTAGATTCCTCAGTATTCTTTCCTTGAGGACATGAGGAGTACAGCTTGGGAACTGGAGAGTCTCATGACCTACTGTGGCCTGCCTTGGGAAAGAATATGAGAGAAGTGTTGTCAAAAACTACAATATATAGATCAAAATATCAAAAGTGAAATCTTTGATTTAAAGCAGATTCTTTCATGTCCAAGGGATATGTGGCTCAAAATTATCTGTCACAGTCTTCGAATTCCATTTAATGTTTAATAAATCTAGTCCATCTTATCTTATGTATGTGTCTCTCGTGGCAAGGAAGGTTTGCACACCTTCCTCTTTCCCTTAGTTTACGAAAGCAGGAGTGTTCTTGACAAATAGAGCTTGACTTTTCCAGAGTGAAGGAATAAATGAGGCATCTGGAATAATCAAGTCATAGAAAATGTTGTTTCTTGTTCTGAGCCTTGCTGGGGGTACAAATGTAATGTTATAGGTCCATTATTTTATAACACATTTATTCCTTTCTTTACTTTTTGCTCTTCTTTCTGTAATCCAATAGTACTCAAACATTTCACCTTTGGAAGAGTCTTTAATTTTGGACTTGTGCTTGTCTAGATTGCACAAAGGAATCATAGACCCACAAGTGACCTCCACCCCATCCACTCCCATTCAAGTATGGTAGGTTACATTGGTGCTGAACTATTGAGCTATTTTGAACACCAGGTAATGTAGTTGTATTCACTGTTAACCCAAATTTTGCTAGATGGGATGAGGAACAACCCACTTTTCAGACCCTTACAAATTCTGACATAAGGTTTCTGTCTTAGTTAGATTTTCTAGAGTCAGTGGTTTGTAAGAGAGCAGATTTAATACAGGACATTTATAAGTTACAGTGTTCACCCACAAGCCAAATTCAGGAAGTACCAAATGTCTATCTAGGCACTGGAGACCCGAAGGATCCAATCAAGGGCTGGGAGCACGTGGCACTGTCCTGTGTACATCCATGTCTGCAGATGATGGCTGAGGAAATCTTTACTGGAACCAGGATATGATGCTCGCAGCAGAGATGAAGATCAGAGCTCCCCTGAAGCAACAGCAACCATCCTTGATCACAGCAAGGCCCTGAGCTCTTTCCTTGATGAGAACAGCTGAGTTCCTTTCAGGAGAGCCAGCCACAGTAGAGCTTCTCCTAGGCAACATCCCGCCAGCTAGCTTTAGCTTCCACTCTGCTTTATGTTGTGTCAGCAACAATCCTCAAGTGGATCCTCTACGCCCAGCATCACACCAACTCAGTCCAGCTGGGCGTTCTGGCTCAAGTTGGCTACATTAAGTCCACCACAGTTTCTCAGGAATTATTCCTACTTCAACCTTGCAGTTGTTTGTAGGTCCTGAGAGGGTGACATCAGGTAAGGGGAAACTTTTTGGGTAGAAGCCTCAGGACTCTTACAATCTGCATACCTGAAAAACCAGAATACTGTGGGTATTACCAACCTCTGTTCCAGGTGTCAAAAGTACCTGGACCCCTTTAGAATATTCATATGGTTGCCTCTGAGTACCTGAAAAAAAGCTGGAGAAATACAGCTTTAAGAAGGAAATGGTTTATGTTTAGCTCATCATTTCAGATGTTTCAGACAGTTGTTAGGTGGCTCCAAAAAAGAAACTTCATGGCAAGAAGGGCATGACAGAAGAAAGCTACCCAACTCCTGCAGCCAGGAGCAAGGCAGGGGAATGTCTGGAGAGGGCGGGGCCAGAGATAGATCTATTCTGGTCATGGCCCTGTAACACACCCAGACAAACCCAGAAGTGTGCTTACGTAACCTTCTAGCTGTCTCTCAAGCCAACAACGAAGACTAACCATCAGAATTATCTTCTTTGATACTATTTTATTGGTCATGAATCCTTTCAGTTTATGTCTACCTTTGGAAGTCTTTATTTCTACTTTGTTTCTGAATGATAGCTTTGTTGGGTATGGTAATCTAGTTATTTTCTTTCAGGGCCTGAAATATATTATTTCTTACCCTGCTGTCCTTTAAAGTTTCTACTAAAATTTCTGTTGTCATTCTGATGGGTGGGCAGGCATTGTATGTAACATGGTGCTTCTTGGAGATTTTAATATTCTTTCTTTGTTCTGCATTTTTGATACTTTTACTATACTGTGTCAATGATGGGTATTTTTTGGTTCAGGTCTGTTTGGTGTACTAAGCAATTCCTGTATCTACATTTTGATATCTTTCCCGTAATCTGGGAAATTTTGTGTTCTTATTCCAATGATCTGGTTTTCTATGCCTTTCACCTTGGCTTCATCACCTAAGCTCATCATTGGTAGATTTGACCTCTTACTTGGGTCCCAGAGGTCTTGTACGTTCTGCACATGATTTTTTATGTTTTGCTTTGTTGTATCTGAATGTTCTAATTCACTGGTCTTGTTTTTCCTTTTGTTCTAGTGTATTGGTGAGGCTTTCCCCAGAGTTTCTTTCTAATTTCTTTCTTTCTTTCCTTCCTTCCTTCTTTCCTTCTTTCTTCTTTCTTTCCTTCCTTCTTCCTTTACTTCCTCCTTCCTTCCTTCCTTCCTGTCTTTCTCTCTCTCTCTCTTTCTTTTTTGGGATTTGGGTCTCACTATGTAGTTCAGACTGGTCTTGAACTCACTATGTGACCTCAAACTTGCAGCAATCCTATTGCCTCAGCATCCCCAGTGCTGGGATTACAGGTGTGTGCCACCATGCCAAGCTTCAGTGGAGTTTTAAAATTTAATTTATTGAGCTTTTTCTTTGCAACATTTCTGGATATCCTTCAGAATTTATATCTCTTTGTTGAATTTCTCTTTCACATCCTGCATTTTCTTCCTTGTTTCAGCCAATATTTGTTTGTATCATCTTCATCCTCTGTTGATCATTTTTGTAATCATTGTTTTAATTTCTCCGTCCAGAATTTCATTCATTTTGATTTCACTGGAATCAATTACAGCAAAACCTTGGACTGCAAGTAACTTGTTCTGCAAGTGTTTCACAAGAGGAGCAAGCATTTCTGATAAATTTTAACTTGATAAATGAACAATGTCTTGCAATATGAATAGTGTATGATGCCAAATGTCACATGATCACATCTAAGCCAACAGTTCTTCTCTCCTCTCTCTTTCTCTCCTTGTTTCTTCAGGATTGTGGGTGATCATCTCCCAATATCAAGAGACTATGGAGGAGATCTTGTCTGCAGCAGAGGAGGAGAAAAAGGCAGAGGAATCCCTCTCTTCAAATGAAATTAGAGAGATGTGTAAGATGTGGGAAACAGTGCAAAATTTTGTAGAAAATCACCACCTGAATAAAGCTTTAGCAGTGGGTGCAACGAGTCTATTTAATGGCAATGCAATGTCACATTTTCACAAAATCCTCAAAGGGAGGCAAAAGCAAGTGTCATTGGATAGATTCCTTGTTAAAGTTGCACAGGAAGAAAAAGATTCCATTGAGCCAATATAGGAGTGATTCTGTTAGTGATAGTGAAAGTCATCCTACATAATAACTCTCCTCTCTCTTGTCTCCCTCACACCAGCCATGAAGATTTATAAAGGTAAGTACAGGTTAATTTGCTTATTTTTCTTTATATTTTGTATTTTCTTTATTATTTTTATTATATTACAATATTACAGTATTGTAATTATTTTTATATGAATATTTTTGGGTTGTGGAATAAATCATCTGAATTTCCATTATTTCTTATTGGGAAATTCACTTTGATATACAAGTGTTTTGGATTACAAGCTTGATCCCAGAAAGAATTATGCATGAAAACTAAGGTTTTACTCTATTATGGAATCATCAATTTTTGGTGGAGTCATGCTGCCTATTTTTTCATATTTCTTGTGATTCTATGTTGGAATTTGTACATCTGTTGGGGTGAAGCTCTCTTACACTTTTCTCCTTGAGTCTTCTTAGGGAACAGGGTTCCCTTAATGATGTGTCCTGGAAAATTAGCCTGTTATGTAGTGTTTACTCTACTAACAACTGGACTTTGATGTGTAATTTTCATGAGGCTTCCTCGTCTGTGCTTAGTAAGAATTGATAAAGCACATACTTTGTGCAAGACTGAATGACCTAATTTCTCTGTAGATATTACAAAAGTGATGGTGTAATACCAAGACTTTATCTGATTATACATTTTGGTTTATGTTCAGCCCACTGAATATCCATGGGCCTGGAAGAACTGCAAATGCCCAAGTCATGGTTGGGTACTCTGATGAGCCTCAGAGGGTAGGGGAGCAATTAAATCACGTCATTTGCAGAAAAATGGATGGTCTTGGAAATGTTAATGAAATAAGCCAGTCTGAGAAAGTTAAATATGCATTTCCTCTTATATGAGCATTTTTAAAATAAATAAAATAAAAAATAAAGGAGAGATGACAGAAAACTAGAAGGTAGACTTTAAAAGGTGGGGAGATCAGGGAGAGGGAGAGAATAGGGGGAGGGCACAGTGGTAATGGGGTTGAAAATCATCAAAATATGTTATATGGATGTATCAGTATGCCAAAATGAATCCCATTAGTCTGTATTATTAATATGAACCAAGGGGTAGAATAGTTATTGTATTTAAAAGAGAGAACTAGATAGGGAAAAGGGGGATAAAGAAGAAGGTTAAAAGAAAAGTAAGATGAAAGGGGGAATAATGGTAAAGTGTAGTTACACTTATTGCAAATAGGGAGGGGTGGGTGAATGGAAGGGAGGGGAGGGGAAGCGGGGAAGAGGGGGGAAAACCAAGATGTATCATGTACAGGTACAAAATAACCATGTTGATTATGATCATTATGTATGCAATGTACCAATACATGTTCTTGGTAAAAAATAATAAAAAAATTAAAAAAAAAAAGAAAAACCAATTAAAAGTTTTGACAGCACTATATAAAAATGACACTCATAAAGCTCGTGCCCCTGCTTGTGAAATTATAAGAAGCCCAATGGATGATTTAATACTATAAAAGACTGGAGGATGGGGTACACTTGCACATGAGAGCCTTTTGAAGTAAATCATTAAAAAATGTATAATACCTTCAAAAAAATATGAACCAATAAAAATACTAAAAATAAAGAAAAAAATACTCTCTCTTAACACATTGGTCTCACTTCTAGTCAGTGAAGGCAGGACCACTACTGCTGTACTTTCTTTTTATTTATTTATTTATTTATTTTTTAAATTTTAAACCAAGAACATGTATTGGTACATTCTACATACAATGGTCACATTCATTACATTAATTCTGTACCTATACATGATGTATCTCGGTTCTCCTCCCTCTTCCCCCCTCCCCTCTGCACCCTCCCTCCCTATTTACAGCAGGTTCATTCATCATTTTCCATATTTTCCCATTCCCCTCTCTCCCCTGTTGCCTTTCTGCTTTTCCCCTTCTTTCCTTCTAGCACTCCTCTCCTCTGCACACCATCCTCCTTTTATATAATATCTATTACACCTCTTTGTCCTTATTTACAGTTATGGTCTCTCATATCAGAGAAACAATTCGATGTGTGTTCATAGGTGTCTGATTTATTTCACTTAAGAGTGTGTTCTCAAGAAACATCCATTTATATATGAATGACTCTAGTTTATCCTTTTTTATGGTGGTGTAGTACTCCATAGTGTAGAAAAACCACATTTTCTTTAGCCATTCGTTGGTTGTTGGACATTTAGGTTGTTTCCAAGACTTAGCTATTACAAATTGTGTTGCTATGAACATGGTGGTGCATACGTCCTTGTGGTATGACGATTTTAATTCTTCTGGGAAGATCCCCAGCAGGGGAAGAGCTGGGTCAAATGGAACCTCCAGTTGTAGTTTTTTGAGGAATCTCCATATTGATTTCCACAGTGGTTGGACCAGTCTACATTCCCACCAACAGTGGAGGAGTGTTCCTTTTTCCCCACAGCCCCGCCAGCATTTGTTATTGGTTGATTTTTCCATATACGTGGTTCTTTCTGGAGTGAGGTGGAATCTTAACGTTGTT
>PVJO010020248.1:0-32462 GCA_004026905.1 Hystrix cristata | reverse complement strand
TGTAGTTCTAGGCATAGAGGATCCACCTGAGGATTGTTGCCGACACAGCATAAAGGAGAAGGGAGCAGAAGATATTGGTTGGCTGTTTCCCAGGAGAAAACAGCTACTGAAGGCTGGTTCTCCTGAAGGGAACTTGGCTGTTCTTGTCAAAGAAGGAGCTCGGGGCCTTGCTGTCATCGGGGATGGCTGCTGTTGCTTCAGGGGAGGTCTGGTCTTCATCTCTGCTGTGAGCATAGTATCCTGGTTCCAGTAAAGATTTCTTCAGCCATCATCTACAGACATGGATGTACATAGGATAGTGCTGTTGACTCCCAGCCCTTGATTGGATCTTTCGCGTCTCCAGTGAAGAGATAGACTTTCGGCACTCTTCCTGCATTTGGCTTATGGGTGAATATTGTAACTTATAAATGTCCTGTATTAAATCTGCTCTCTTGCAAACCATCGACTCTAGAACGATGACTAATACACTCACCAAAATGTCCAGTGTACTAGGGACTCCAAACTTGTTTTGATGGGCCCGGTTGTCTTTTGATTACTCTAAGGGATAGTAAGGATATGTACTATGCACTAGTAACTGGACTAGTCCCCTGAAAGAATATTTTGGTTACAAGTAAAGTTTTCTAGCCCCTAACCTAGAACTTGCCAAATGTGCAATAAAAAAAAAAAAATCGTCATTTAAACAAGCTTCCGAGATAGGGCATTTTATGCAAACTCAATTTTTAGAACAAATTCCTGGTGGAGCAGATTTCATATTCCTGCTTTACAGCTAAGGAAACGAATGCTGGGGAGCTTCAGTGACCTCTTCAAGGTTACACATCGGGTAACTTCTGGGTCCAGAACATCAAGCTAGGTCTGCCAGATACCAAACTTAGCCACTATGCTAGACAGGCTCCTGTGAAATACAACTGATTGAATGAATGAATGAATGAATGAACGATATATTTTCACTGGGTGTGCACTGTGGAGTTAAAGAGGTAAGAAGGGAAGCAGGGGAAGCAAGTCAGAGCCACGTACGTTAGTTTTACTGAGGTAATAGGAACAGGCTTACAGAGGAAAGAGTGGACATAGAAAGTAGGACGTGGTGGTAATTAAGTTATTCCATTTCTGTGCTGGGTCAGTTATTTTGTGGTGCCTTATTGTGTGTGAGCTTAACATTTCATCTGTGCAACATCTCGGCTGGAGAGCTGCTGTCATCCATGTTTCTCAGCGCGTGACTCAGAAAGAACAAATCATTGAGGCCCCGTTAGGAAGCAGAGCGCCTGAGGCGGGAGAGCCGTGTTGCCTCTGAGTTCGGTCTGCTTTGCCCCGGGCAAATGAGGGTTCAAACGTGTACATAGCAAGTAAGGGTGATGCGGAGGCCACCAGCAGGGACAGCAGAGGAAATTGGTAGGTGGTTGGATTCTACTGGTTCTGGGGCGGGAAGTTTTAGTAGTGACAGAAGAAACAGTTGGAGGGCCATCAGTTGTCATCAGCACTGGATGACACAGGCTGCGTCTGTGTGATTCCTGGAAAATGCCGCCGGTGCGAGGGCATCCCAAGCACTTATGTGGACAGATGCTATCTGAGGGTGGACTGGTTTCCTTATGGCTCTTGAGTAGCTTCAGTCCTGCCTTTCTGTGTTATCCCATGGCCATGTGCAGGTCAAAT
The DNA here is from genome assembly GCA_004026905.1 of Hystrix cristata. Taxonomy (NCBI): domain Eukaryota; kingdom Metazoa; phylum Chordata; class Mammalia; order Rodentia; family Hystricidae; genus Hystrix; species Hystrix cristata. The sequence goes on along the minus strand of PVJO010020248.1, from coordinate 30,815 downwards.
GAGACGGAGCATCTGTTCTCGGAACTGAGGCGGTTTCCTTGGAGATAAAAGTCATCTGTGGTAATTAAAGCTTCAGAATGAAAGGAGGTGATTTCTGAAGAATGTTCTCTGTGCCATCTTCTTCATCTTCTCCACTTGGTTTAGGACAGAGCGAATGACGACACTATGAGAATAAAAGCCTTGCTGACTGGAAGAGGCACATGTTTGCGTGGTGGGAAGGATGGAGCTGGAATCTTCCTTACGCCAGCAGGCCAGTTCCCACAGGAATCATCCTTCTCAGACCCGCATGTGGGTCTGGAATCAACATGGCATAGTTCGATTAGTGAGTAGCTCAGTGTTTGCAAAGGGACTTTCTCTAAAAGCAACGCCTGGGATTCTGAGGGTGGGCGCAAGACAAGACAGGAAGTACAGAGGAGGGGGCAAATTACTCTGCCAAGCTGTACTTTCTCTTGACCTCCTCTTGTGCTGTTCTTTCCTGAAGCAATGGAATGTAGGGGAAATGGACAACCTGGCTACATTACTCTTGGGATTGTGAACTCATCTCTTTGGAGGGCAGGTTGGCAAATTGTCACAACTTTTAATGGGTGCCTACCCCTGATTATTATAAAGCACTAGGGTTTTGGTGTTTTTATTTTTTCTTACTGTGGGATAATTTATCCTCATCCTGACTAAAAAGCAAGTAATGATTCCCATTTAGGCAAAAGGAATCTGTACCTTACATTATAACCCTATGCAGCTGTAAAACAAAGAGATGGTTCATATTTATTTATTTATTTATTTATTTATTTATATGTAATAAAATATATAGTAGCTAAATCATTAATGAACGTGTGTGTGTGTGTGTGTGTGTGTGTGTGTGTGTGTGTGAAGGGAAATGGCTCCATTGGTTATGGAAGCCAAGAAGTCCCACAGTCTGCCTCTGCAGAGTGAAGTACAAGGAAATGTGGTGGTATAATTCAGTCCACAGTCTGACATCCAAGTCCAAAGGGCTGAGAACCAGGATCACTGATGCCTGAGGACAGGAGAAGATGGATATCCCAGCTCCAACAGAGAAAGTGGATTATTCCTTTCTCTGCTTCTCAGTTCTTCTGTGGATCTTAATAGATTGGATGATGTCTACTTGCCTCAGTCGGGGTGATCTTTACTCAGAGTATTGATTCAAATGTTAATCTTATCTGGAAATAATCTATCGACACATGAGAACTAAAGTTTTACCAGATACCTGGGCATACTTTAATATAGCCAAGTTAACACAGAAAAGTAACCATCACACTTTCCAAACTACATTTTCAAGTATAAAAGGCAAAACACCTCTGGTGCTTAAGGTAGAACATCAGCTTGATTGGCTTTAGGACCTGCCCCGAAGATTAGTGGGTCTGGGTGGATCTTGAAGGCTTGGCTTTGGGGTCTATGCCTGGTCCTTTGGCCATTCTTCTCTGATGCTCTTCTTCTCCTCTGCTGCTTGGCATCCATGAGCTAAGCAGCTTTGCTCTACCACACCCGTCCACCGTGATGTTCCTACCTTGGACACAGCTGGCCACAGTCTGAAACTTCTTCTCCTTTAAATTGTGAGTACTGGGTATTGTGTTCATCAGTGGGAAAGCTAATTAGTACAGTGCTGGAACATGCACAGCAAAAGTCCGCTTTGATGAAGCCATATAAGTAAGCTGTAAGTGACCTTATGGATTTAAGGCCTGGACTGCACACTGTCTTCTCTCTGGCATTATGGCAGATGTTTCTCCGTGTAGCTCCCAGACCCTTGATGCTTAGGTGGACACCGTCATGACTTTGGTTTCTCAGCAGCTCTAATTTGAACAACGCCATAAACACTCAGGAAGCCAAAGCCTATAAAAGTTCTGTCTTTACTCTTGTCTCATGACACATATACTATGTGGAATTCCCGGCACCATAAAGATCCAACCAGGTGCTGAAATGTGTGGAGAGTGCCTTATGCTGATGTGTTTGGGAAACAACTCCCCAAGCTCTCCGGGTGGCTCCTTGTCGTCCTGCCATTCCTGGCAGTGTGTGGTTGCCCAGGATCGGTGAAAAGACATATTGTGTTTTTACCACTTCACACACTCTATCTCACAGTGCACACTAACACCAGCACCGCTACCACCACTTTGAAAATGAAAGCTTAATGCAGTCTTTGGCAGCACTCTCCTTCCTGATGGCATTGAATGCTCATGTGACTGGTATGTGGTTTTAGAGTGGCTTTGTGAGCAATCTTGGCTTCATGTAGACAAAATATATCCTACCGGCATCTTCTTGTGCAGCCAAGTATCTATTATTAGTAAATGTCAGTCTCCTCAGTCTTAAGGAGACGTGAAGATTTTAACACTAACCCTACTACTATAGTAATAGTTGTAGTGGCATTAAAATTAGTTCAAACTATCATTTATTCATTGACTATGCTAGGCCCTATGTTAAATATTTCACGTGCTTTATCACACTCAGCCTCCGCTGAATGTAAGGTCTTTTGAAGGGGTACAATGATAATCTACACTTAAGAGATGGGGATGTTAAGATATGGAGTAAATGATCCTGGGTTGTGTAGTTAGGAAGGGGTAATGCTGAAATTACAGTGCAGCTATCTCAGACTCCAGATTTTGAGGTGGAATTTTTCGTTCTTGATCCAGGGCTTATTAATGGGGAAGCTCGTGCTCCAAAGGCAACCCTCACTCTCCCCATGACCTGGCAGTGAGACCATAAAACTTGGATCTGAGTCAGTACAGAGAATGGGAGAGAAGGGATCAAGAAATCTACCATCAAATCATAAACCTCAGTGTTTCTCCCTCTTGATACCTCCCCAAATAAGATTGACCAGAGCTCAGAAGAAGCCTGCCTTGGGGTTCATGCATTCTGGATCCAACCAATCAAGAAATTAAACACATCTTCAAGCCAGATATTCCATAATAGTACTCAAATTGCCCTCTAAACAGAATTTCCAGGGACCCATTATTCTCCTCCAATTTAAGCCTTTTCTCCTTCCATAATTCTATCAGAAATAAAATTGGAGAAACTTCCAATGACTTAGTCCTTCAGTCAATTGGTTAGTTTCTCTTTGGTTTACAGTTTCTATCTTTCGAGAGCCGTTATAGAAAAAGTAGAGGAGACCATTATTTTATTTTCATTTTTTGTAGTTTTTTCTTTAATTGATACATAAAATATCTCTCCCCGCTACCCTCCCCAGCCTCTGGTAACCACCATTTTACTCTCAAGTCCTTTGAGTCCAGCTTTTGTATAGTCCACATGAGTAAGAGCACAATATTAATGGGGTACCATGTGATGTTTTGAAGTGCAGATGTCTCTTTGACATACTCGTTTCACTTCTTTGGATAGATACCCAGCAGTGGGATAGCTGAATCATGTGGTAGTTCTGTTTTGTTCTATTTTTAATTTTTTGAGGAAGCCCTCACTGTTTCCCACGACAGCTGCCCTAATTTACATTATCACCCATAATGTACAGTGGTTCGCTTTTCTCTTCATCCTCACCCCTCATTTTTATGTTTTAGCTTCTTAATAATAGGCACTCTTACTGGAGTGAGACAATGTCTCTTTGTTAACATTTTCCTGCTGATTAGTGATGTGGAGCATTTTTTAGATATTTATTTTCAAACATTTTATACCAGTTGCATGTCTTCTTTTGAGACACAGGTATTTTCTATTTTTAAATTGCTTTGTTTTTATATTGGCTTTTTGAAGTTTCTTACATTCTGAACATCAACCTCGTGTCAGAGGGTTAATATTTGTAAATGTTTTCTCCCATTCTGTAAGTTGTCTCTTCACCCCAACAACTATTTCCTTTGTTGTGCAGAAGTTTTTTAGCGTGATATAATACTATTTGTCTATTTTTGCTTTTGTTTGCTTCCTATGCTTTTGGGGTCTTGTCCAAAAATATCTTTGCCTAGTCTGATGTCCTGAAGCATTTCTTTGAGGAGTTCCATGGTTTTAGGTCTTTTATTTATGTCTTTAATACATTCTGAGTTAATTTTTATAACTGGTGAGAAATACCAGTCTAATTTCATCTTGTGCCTGCAGATAACCAATTTTCCCGGCACCACTGATTGAAAAGATCGTTCTTTCTCCAATGTGGAGACTACAATTTTAGACAACCCCAACTTCTCTCTAACTTGGTGAACTCCTCTACACAGCCACTTGTGCAGCCCAATTGGAATGCCCTCAGTCTCCAGCGCTAGCTCTAGTGAAGTTAGAAAAGCCACTTCCTTCTCTTAGGGCCATATGCAGACCCCTTAGAGGGGCTGACATGCCCTGTCCATACAGGCCCTCCTCAACCACCATGTCAAGCCTATCTGGAATAAATACACCCTTGTCCCATGTTCCTAGCTCTCTGTACTTTTTATCAAAATCACCATCAGGCTCATCGCACTGTTTATCTGACTATTTGATCCTTTTCTGATAATCTCTGACCTTTAAATTCTTAGAATTATATCTATGCAAAATTGTTTGTGAAAGGAATCTGTACCGGAGTGAAATTCTTTGTTCGAAGACCACTGGATGGAGGGCAAGCCGTGGTGGTTCTGTTGTGTGTATGTGAACTGAAAGGAGAATTTATTGTTTTGTTTTTTAAGTGTATTTGGTGCAGACTGCTATTGCAGTGGAAGGAATAACTTGGGATTGTGGGCCGTAACTTTCTCTTTTCTGTTTTTCATCCTCTGAAATGTACCCAGGCCACTCCGCCATCTTTACACACTCATAAGTATACGTTTTGGCTCTGCTGTCTTATCTCTGATGCCGTCCTCCCCTGCAGCCATGGCACTGACTCAGAGCTGGTTATCACTGGCCATGTCTCTTTCCCTGCTAAGTTTTCCTCCCCATTCCTGCTGACGGAAACTTTTGCTCTCCTGCTGGGTTTCCTGTGGGAGTCTCTCTACTCCCACACCACCTCACCCAGAATGTACACCTCTGCTGCCTCCCTCTTGGGCTGCTTTCCTGCTTTTGTGGGATGCTTTACTTTTGGCAAGAAGTGATACTCCTTCTGGCCATCCTCACATTTCCATCACTCTGAAGCTCACTTGCCCAGTATGTTACAGATACAGCACGGTCAACCACATCCTGCTCCCCACTTCATCTTACACAAGTCCACTGACCTACACAAGTCCACTTCATCTTACACAAGTCCTACACAAGACCTACACAAGTACACAAGGCCACTGACAAAATGGTGGCTTTCCCGAGATCTGGGGTGGTCTTGCTATCCATGGTCCCCTGGGAAGGATGAGACAAGGAGGGCATTATATCAACCTCTATCTGAGCAGACCTCTTGCCGTATTTCTGATATTAGCGTAAGGACCAACTAAGAAATAGCTATATCAATTCAAATACTCTTTCAAAGTAGGGGTGCAAAACCAAAGACACACACCGTAGGAAGTCCAGGCATATTGCACAAGGATGATTTATTTACTCGGCCTTGTTTCTGTGGTTGTCACAGGTGTTGCTGTCCTTGGGGAAAGTCTTCATGTGGTCTGTTTGCCTGCTGGAGTGTGGGCCACTTCTGAAAGGTCAGCGTGGTGAGTGTCTGTCCTTCTGTGTTTGCCTGCTAGTCTCTGTCTCTCTCTTCCTTCCCTCACTCATTCGTACATGCATGCACACATTATTTTTAAGGGCAATTTCAGCCTCTTGGGGAGGTGTTAGTGCCCTGTGTAAAGAGGAGGCTGTATCTAGGTGGTCTGGGGGGTACCCTGCGCTGTACTGAGGAAGGTACTCAGTGTAAGAGGTCCAGTATTTGAGCCTGGTTATAGGCTGAGGTACAACCAGCACGGCATTTTGGATTGCTCATGGCTGGCTCCTCATTTGATTGTGACAGCTGGAGTGTGGCTATCTGGGAGCTGGACTTCCTCTGGAAACTTTCTTACTTCTTAAAGAGGTTGTTCCAGCAGATGCCCACCCCACCGTTTGGCCCCCACAGAGTGACCCATACTTACTCATCCCGCCAATCAGTGCACTATCTCCTGTGTGAGCTCATGTGTGTCTGGCCTGTGTGTCCTGGTATAACTGGTCTGGGTCCTTTGGTATGTCCCTGGAGGGCAGGGCACCCAAGTGTACTGAGTGTGTGTGTGTGTCTGTGTTGGTGTATAGTGGAAGTGCTCTAGCTGACTCAGCCCTGCCCTGTGGCATATTTTACCAAGCTAGATTATAAACATGTACCGTTGGCCAAGCCTACAAAATGTCTCCATCAAACTAGGATGTTCCCTCCCAATGTGACAAGACCAGCAAAAGAGTCCCAAGGTGCAAAGCCAGAGGTGAGGGCCTGTGGGGACAGCTTGTTCCTCCTTTAGAAAGGAGACTAGCCTGGCGCCTTTAGCTCTCAAACCTCTTGTGAAGAGGACTTCAAAGGGCTGCAGCCTGCAGGCCTGGATACTGGTCTCAAAGTGTCCCTGTGGGAAACTGAACAGCCTTTGGCCTGTGGGGGCTGGGCAGTGGCTGCCCCCCACCCCCACCCCACAGCCCACTTTTCTACCCCGGGTCCAGCAGAAAGCCGGGGAGGGGGGGGAGGGCCAAAGGTACCCCTCTGTAGGAAGATGAAAGCTCACCTCTTCATCACCCCTGTGCCTCCTGCCTACAGATTCTAGTTGCCTGGTGGAGACTCTGTTCTTTGATGAAGGCAGTGGCACAAAGGACATTGTACAGGACTCACAGAGTCAGATTCAAGGCGAAGACCCCTCTAACCTGGGAGTCTGGAGTGAGAAAACACCAGGGACGGGAAGGCCTTTCTTGCCTTCCTCAGAATGAGTCCGCAGGACCAGGGAAATCATTTGGGCCTCTCCTTTTGGGACAGGAAGCTCCTGTTACACCAGTGAGGCCATCCATGATGTGATCTACCTAGCTCTCAGCAGTTATCAGAGAATTTAGTAAAGCTCGGCTAGCCTTTGGAGTTGGCACCCCCTGGCCCTCTCTCTGTTTCTTTTTCTTGCTCCTTGGGACTAAACTCTGTTAAGTTGGGAAGCTTAGTTCTGAGAAGTCTGTGGTCTTCTGCATTCCTTGCGCAGACTTTCTTTCCAGTCTCCTTCCTGACTTCAGTGTGTTCAACCAGGTCCCTGGGGAAGGCAGGAAGAGACAGTCTTTGTTTACTCCAGTAACATCCAGATAAACAACCATTAGCATTGTTGTGTAAGTGGAGCCCTCTCTGCACTCTGGGAAGGCCCCGTCCCTCATTTCTTTTGGAAGTGCTGACTTTTCTTTCTTCTTTTTTTTTTTTTTTCTAAATGGTCCTGCTGGTCTCAAGCCCTTAGATTCTTAGAAGCCCTCCTATCTAGTCAACCTGTGCAGCAACCCCTTAACTGACTGGTTTTTAAATGACAAAATCTCTAAAAGTTACCCAAAGATCTTTTGAAATCCAGATCTCCAGGCTCCACCCAGGGATGCTGCATGTTGAGCAGGGCCTGGGAAATTCCAGTCTGTACAGCCTTCACTGATTCCTACAGGGGTGGTCACCTGTCTTCACGGGGTGGCTCACTCACTAGCTAAATCTCCAAGGCCAGGTGGTCTGGGTTTGGATATTTCTGTACCATTTAGCAGCTGCGTAATTTTGGGAGAGTTATTCAAATTATCTGAAAGTCAATTTTCCATCTAGAAGAATCATTAAAAGCATAACATTCCTCCTCAAGGATTGCAGTGGACATTAAATGATATAATGTACATTAAATCCTTAGCACAACAGCCAATACCCAGCATTCGGAAAATGTTAACAAATGTCACGGGCTGCCATTTTTAATGTTACTGTAACTATACTGAAGAATAGATCCTTTGACTACTTTCCCTCAGACCTAGATCTTCCTAATTCGGAAACCTACTTCCTGCTCTTTCATACATTCCTTTCTTTCCCTTTTGATTCTATAGGTTCCTCAGTGCTGTGCCCTTCCTAAAGCAGCCCTGCTGTGCATTACCTTCACCTCCTGTAAATCTCTCTGCTCCATCTCTGAAAGGGTCATCACAGCCATGTGCTCACTGAGCCCTTTCTAGAACGTGGGTTGCTTTGTCCAAAGAAGCATTCCTCCAAGGAGCCTGTCCAGAAGCCAAGACACTTTCATCAGGGGCGCAGCCTTGTGCAACATACACAGGGGTGTGAACCTCACAACTTCGTAGCCTGCTTCACCTCCGGCCAGGCCTCCTGCCTTGGCTCCAGTCAAGGATCCATTTCCCACTGTCCTGGTGTCCAGCGGCTTCCCCCTCCCCATCACCTGCAGTTTGTGACTTGGACCCACAGTTCCCTAAGCTAGGATGCAAACTGGAATGGCTCTGGAGCCTGGGAACCAGCTCCGGATTCCAGAGGTCCCTGTATCCTGGCACCTTTCATCAGGCTCTAAGTCTGTTGGATTCTCTTGGGGACCTATTGGCTTCTGCATTGTGGGAAAGTGCCCAGAGTGTTGTGGGCAGCACCCTTGTCCAGGACCAGAGCTCCTTGGACCAGCTTCCACATCTTGTAGTCCAGGTGACAGACATTCTTGCCCACATTCACAAGCTCTCACTTAGTTTCTCTGTACCTTATTGCTGTCATCTAGTACTAGGTTCACCCTTTCTGGTTCAGTGGCTGTTGCCTGTTTCTATCAGCCCTGCTTAGAGAAAGGGCTGTTTCCCAGAGCTCTGATGAACGCTCTTGGACTTTGTATCAGGTTTGGTATCCACAGCTTCCAGACAGTAAGACTGACTTGCCTTGCTCTGCTCTCTAGGAGTGGCTGTAAGTAGATCTCCTTTCTATCCTTCCCATCCTTCTATCTCTGTCCTTCACTCTATTCCCATCTCCATAATCTCATTACCATCTTAGAAGCTGACTTATTTGTGAACCTGTTGTTTGTGTCTGCACTCTGAAGTGTGCATTTCTTGAACACTTTTACCTTGTCCATCTTTTCTTACTGCTATTTTATAGTACAGAACTGGGCTTGATACATGGCAAGTATTGATTCATTTTAAATAAATGAAGCAAGAAAACAAGTATGATAGGACATCCATAAATTCCCTGGACAAATGGTATATTTAATATATTTACTAATATTCCATTACTTAATTCTTATAGGGATTTTATGCAAACAGCATTCTAGAATGAGCTATCAGAGTGCCAGCGTCTTCCCAAATAAATACACAGAATTTATTAGCAGTGATACTGTATTCTAAGACAGAGCAGGCAGACACCAGGAAATACATCTGACCTTCAGGAAACCTTCCCAGACATTATGGAAAGGAAGAAAAATACTTTCAACTCTGAGTAAAAGGAAACAGTATCATGAAGACATTTTGATTTGAATTTCAATTGAGGTGTAAGAACACAGTTTGATAGCAGAAAGTCTTGGAGATCCTGATTTCCAGCACTCAGGAATGGAAGGGGAAAGGGCCACATGTAATAAAGTGGGGTCAAAAAGCTGCGCCTGGTGATGAGACATCTCTGGCTCTTGATATGAAGCTCACATGACAGAGATGCTCCTTGCATTAGCACGCTGGCTGAAGTCTGAACTCACACTCCAAGCAAGCAAGCGGCCAGAATCAGACCCTGGCTTGGATTGTGGAAGCTACTGCGGGTACAGACCCTGTCTGGGAAATGGGACAAAAGGGAATCTTGGACAATGGCCTAGAAAACCTGAGGGATACTGCTGGGCTAAGTTCCAGGGCTGGCTGAAAGCTCAGGAACAGCCCAGATGCAGAAGGGCCGGCCATGAAGATGTTGGGCTCCATCCTTGGAGAGAGAGCTGTGGGTCAGAGAAGGCAGGGAGGAGCCAGTCCCCGAAGCCGCGGATGGAGGGGTCAGTTTATAGGGGTGCCTGTGGCTTTGCCGGTGGGCGCTGAGGGAGCTGTTAAAGGCACTGAGCTGATTAGGACAAATAAAGATTTCTTTCTCAGGTTCCTTGTGCGTTCTTTCCCCGGCAGGACCACCTACCCCTGGCTGAACCCCCTCCTTGCAGCATGATGACCATCGCACCTCTGGGCCCAGAAAGCAGTTGCTGCGCGCCCGAGGATTCCATGATTCTTTCTAAATTCCTTAGCTCGGGGTCCTCCCGTGACACCTTTCCAGGCGATGGGAGAAATCACCTGAAACATTTAGCTGAACACTGGTTTTAGCATCTCAAGTGAGACACATCTGCGAGTGTGGGTAGCTCTAAGGCCCAAGTTTTACAAGAGAGCTGGGCAGTGTGGAGAGGGCCATCCCTGTTTTGCCTATTTCGCCTCTCCCACGCTCACAGCCTGGTGGGCGGCTTTCACTTTAAAGTTAGAAAACATTCCAGCCCTCGCCCGTTAGTGTGACTCCTGATACGCCTCATAAACTATTCATAAAACAAAATGATTCCAGCCCTAGTTGCTTCCCCTTCTTCCTCCTCCTGAAGGTTTATTTTCCCCAGCTCTGCTCTGCTCCCTCCAACCTTGCTGGCTAACCCTTGGGGACCCCACTTAAGGAAGCACTGCAGTCTGATGGGGGTCACGGGGACACGGCTCCAACATGTCTTCACCTGAAACCTTGGGCTTCCCCCCACCTTGGTCTCATCTGCTTGTTTTGTTTGTTCTTCTGTGTAACCTCTGGCTATTTCCTTCCATCCTGCCTTTCAGGGTAGGGCATTTAGAAACCTTCTGGCAAGCCTGGCCCTTTTCCATGTCCCCCTGCCCCAAGCATATAGAGACCGGGAAGGTCTAAGCAGGCAGTTGGCTGTTGCTGTAGAATGTCGCAGGTTCTTGCTGTGTCCACAGACACCGAGTGTGACTTTTAGGGAAAAGTTAGCAGTTGTGGGGCCAGAAATGAGGATCATGATTGGTATATTCTCCTTTTAGCCTTCAGGAAGCTTGGTAAACAGAGGCTTTATAATATAATCACAGGCATATGTGTCCCAGAGTCCAAAGCGTGGCTTGATATCTTCTTGCTAGGTGGCCTATTTAAACCTTGGTTTCCCGTTGACTCACCTAGCTATCCACCCACCACCCATTCATCTGACCATCCGTCCATGGATCCACCCAAAAATTAATGAGCATCTACGATATGCTGGGTTAGTGGTGGCGAACCTATTGCACACATACCACAGCGGGCTGTTTGTTATTACTGAAAGCTCTAAAAGGTTTGCCATCACTGTGCTAGGCCCTGTTTTAGGCACCAGGAACTGGGAGGTGATGAAACCATGAATTTCTGTCCTCATGGAGCTGATACCCTAATGAACTTAGACTAATCAAAGAAATTATCTACCCAGGTGTTATAGGGATAAGAATGTCAAACACATGAAGTACATTTCAAGATGAGCCATATGAGATGCTGGTTTTATAGGTCAAAAATATTTGAGTATCAATCATTTCATGGGAATCAAGCCAACAATAAAATGCCTACCACATAGTAGGTCCTTGGCGAAGAGACTGGAAGCAAGCATTTTATGCACAAAGGCTTTGTGTACTCCTCAGCAAGAATGAAATTGCTTCCAAAGACTTAGTTCAGTGGATGGAAAATGCAGTTTAAATCATGTATTATTTACAGCTCATTTTTTTTATTAAGTGCTATAAGCCCATGATGTCTTGAGAAGCAGCTGACAGGAAGTAGCTTGTTGAGTTTTACCCTGTGTTTTAATGCTCCCGTCCCCCAGACCGTATGAGCAATATTTCAAAATAGTCTGATCCTTTTTCTCAAGTAAATCAGCAGAGCTTAAAACAGACATTGCATTATTCCAAGCATCCATAGGGAAGGGCGGGAGAGGAGGAAGACCTTGTGTTAAACATTTATGTCTCAGCACTGAATTGCAAGCATAACCCATCTTTACAAAAACTTCTCCAAATGTTTGAAATAAATTTCATATAATGAGTCTATTTTCCCGCCTCCAGAAAATATACAAAAGCAGGTGTCTAGACTTCCTGGTGTGTTTAAAAAAAAAAAGCCCTCAGTTTTTAATGTTTACTTGTTTTCAGGTGCAGTTAGGGTTGTTAAGAAAACACTAGCGATGCTTCCCAGAGAACCACACTGCGATGGTGGCATTTGGCTTTCCAAGGCTTTGAGGCAGATAATGATTGCCACTGCCCTGAGTTAGTGGTCAGGAGTGTGGATCTTCCAGGCAGAGGCCCTGGCTTCCCCTCTTGACTCGCCCAGTTCCTAGCAGACTGGTGTTTGCATGTCTTTTTTTATTTATTTTTTTATTTTTTTAGGTTTCTGAGTCCCAACTTCTTCACTTGTTAATGGAACATAATGATGGTTCCTCCTGCTAGAGTTGAAGAACAAGGAGAGAGCTACTAAGTACTTATTAAAGTGCCGCTTATATATGGAGCAATAAGTTATTGTTGTTGTTAATATGGGAACTGTGATCAGAGATATGAATGTGGTTATTATTTGGGTGGAATTTTCAGCATCTGTATATCTAAAGACTTGAAAGGTATATAATTTCAGTGTGATCATTAGTCTCCTTAGTCACTAAGCTGCCAGGCTAGGCTCAAACTTGCAATCCTCCTGCCTCAGATTTGAGATCTTGCAAACAACAATAGTTATATTTAAAGCAGTCATTTAAGTATTTGCAGGGCGTCCAGAGCCTGTTGGACACTGCCTGTTCTGGAACCAATACTTTGGACTCCTCCCTCAGGATCAACCGTAATGGAGAGGTCTTGCTAAAAAACGCAGTGATGTCTTTTGTCATTAAAAAGGGGCTCTAGCTATGTCCAAGCGTAGCCCCTTCTTTTTCCTAGCACAAATTAGGAATCGAGCCCGGCTGTGAGGCTCTGTGATGACCCGTGAGGTTGAAAGCACCATCTCAGAAACTCGACTCTCATCTCTCTACCTGCTCCAGTCTTGTCCCAACAGATGTTTTTGGTACTGGGGATTGAAGCCAGGGCCTTCACACTCAGCTGCAAGCCCAGCCCTTTTGTTGTTCCTATATTTTGAGACAGGGTATCACTAAATCACTAGTTGCCCAGTCTGGGCTCAAATTTAGGATTCTCCGGTCTCAGCCTCCTAGAGTACTGGGATTGCAGACATATACCTCCCTGCCCAGTGGTGTCCCCCATACTCTTGAGATCTCCTTTGCTGCCACACTCCCAGAGGCATCTGCTTCAGTGTCACTGGGAAGGCTCAGGCAGATGCCTCTCTGAAATTTCCCGCTGATGTTTGTGCTGTTCTTATAAATTTACCCTGATGGTTCTCTCTCCTCATAGACCTTCTGAACCCACCCAGAAGTAGGAAGCATCTTAGGGTCTGTTTGTCAGTAAGGAGAAACGCACGTGGTAGGAGTAACTAGATAGCTATGTGTGCCTGGTGTGTGCTCATAGAATTCTTTTTATTTACCAACCAACAAAAGCTCTGAATTTTGGGAGATCTTTGTGATGAGGCGTTCTGTCCTCTGGACAGAACACTTCTGAGTGATAGTTATAGTTTGTACAAAAATTTGTGACATCTGTGGTCAGTCATTGCACTGGACTTGATGAGTCTGCTTACCAGGCAGGGAGAAATCATAAAGGAGTCAGGAGACTATATTTCATTATTACAAAAATTTATTAATCACCTTTTCTTCCACTGGAACAAGATAGATATAACTCCTTCCTTTAAAGAATTTGAATATTAGAGCTGTGCTGTTCAATATGGTAGTCACTAACTGCAGGTGGCTATTTAAACTTAAAGTAATCCAAATGAAATTCAAAATTCTGTTACCACACTTCATATACTCAGTAGCCACATGTAGCTAGGGACTACCATGTGAACAGTACAGAAACAGAACATGTCCATCTCTAAGTGTTCTGTTGGACAGTGCTGCTCTGGAGAAATATGTAGATAAGTCAATTTCAATTATGAGTATATTACATGCTATAATGACCCCAGTACCAGCAGCTATGGGAGTCCTTGGGGACATTAGACTTTCTTGGTTGCAAATGTTGGAAAACAAACACTATTAGTTCTTTATTGACACAATAATCCTTTTCAACAAACCACTTCAAAATTCAATGGCTTAAAACAATAAGCATTCATTTAGTTCTTTGTTCATAAATGGAACATAATAACATACCCCAATTTGTGGGTCAGAAACTTATACTGAGCTTGGCTGGGTAGTTCTAGTGTTGACTGAGTTCATGTACATGTCTTATGGTCAGCTAGCATTGGCCAAGGCCACACTGGCAACTGGACCTTGTGTGTCTTGTTCTTTAGCAGGCTCTCTCTGGCATGTTTCTATGGTAATAAGAAGTCTAAGAATGAGCAAGTTGCATCACCTAAGCACATTTTGAGTCTCAATTTGTGCCTGCTAACATTCTAATGCCTAAGTGAACTTGCCACCATCCACAGGGGATGGAGAGATAGATTCTGCCTCTTCATTTAAAAAAAAACTAAAATGTACAAGGCATATAAGAATGAAATTAGAGACAATAATTGTTATGGTTTATATCTAATGTCCCCACAAAGCCTCATGCACTCACAGGGAGGTGATTAGATCATGGGGGGTGTGATTCTTACCAGTGGATTAGTCCACTAACAAATTTATAGCTAAAAGTAATTTGGAGATGAAGCCTGGTTGGAGGTGGGTCACTGGGACATGGCTTCGAAGGGTCTCTCTCCCTTCCTTATCTCTTGATCCCTCGCTCTGCTTCCTGCTTGCTGTGCCAGAACCAAATCCTCTGCCATGACCCTCTGCCATGCCGCCCTTCCTTGGAGCCAGCCAACTACGGACTGAAACCTCTACAAACTGTGAGCTATATAAACCTTTCCTCCTTTAAGGTATGGGTGTTGGGTATTATGTCCCAGTGATGAAGAAAGTGACTAAGACAATAATAGATTCATCTATTACATGACTTTAAACTTGATTAATGTTAGAAGGTCACTGGCTTATGAAATTCAGAAGACTAAGAATAGTGTAGCTTCAGCCATGACTAGAAGCAGATATTCAAAGTGGATAAAGTGGTTAATAATCTGTGATAATCTCGCATCTTTACTTCCCACTGTCTTGGTTTCTTTCTGAAGCATTCTGTCCCCAGGTGGTGGGAAAGATGACCCCAAACAATTCTAGACTCCTCCTCCAAGTTTACAAACCAGCAGAACCAGTCCTGGGATTATTTCATTGGCCTGGCTTGACCCACGGGCCCACATGGGAAAGAGTCCCTGCACCTTGGGGACTAGCTGCTCTCACTGGCCTGGTATGCACAGACCCAGGGAGCCTAAGAAGGGCAGGGATAAATGGGGACCAGGGGAGAGATGATTCTTTCAAGGAGAATTGGCCTGATAGTTCTAGAAAAGGTGTAATAGGTGACAGGAATGGAAATGATAGCTTGCCACTACAGAATGATGTTAGCATGTTGGGGTGTGGGCTATGTGTGTGTTACGTGCCCAGATACTACATGAGAGGAAATACCAGGCTGAGAGCATGTATGGAACCCCAGATGGTCTAAAAGAAGTTTATTCTGTGGTGGGGAATGACAGATTCATGGTAAAGCTAGAGGAAGAAAGGGGGAGGGGAGGAGAGTGGAGGAAAAGGACAAAAAGACAAATAGGAAGTGAGGTGAGAGAACTACAGTGGAGGAAAATCATAAAAAGAGAAAACAGATAAAAGCAAGATAGGATGAGGAAGGATAGAGTGATTAGGAAAGGAAAAGACAGAGAAAGGAAGTGAGGAAGGGTTAGAAGGAGAGAGAAGAGAGAATATATGAATTACTCCATATAGTATTTGGTATTTGGTTCTGGCCTTCTGGTGTCTCCAGTCCAGTTCTGTTACCAAGTTTTTTCGTTGGATTGCTCAGCTCTATAATAAGCACTAAAATAATGATCCTGTCTGTCACCTGAGGCTGCTATTTTAATGATCTAATAGACACAAATGCCCTTTAAAAGCATTATACCAGTGCGAAGTGCTTGGTACTGGGGGAAAGACAATGTCCAGGAAGGACCCTGCAGAGAACATTCTACCTCCAACTCATGAACGTCTGTCACTGCTTCTGAAGCAATTGATCCTTAGAAGACACTCAGGAGAAATAGATTTTTAGAAAGGAAGGAAAGACATTAAAATATAGAGCTGTTCTGACTTGTCTTTAATTGGCCAAGGGCTTAAGCTTCTGAGCAGAATCTTAGATTTTCCTTGTATGACCAGTCTATCCCTCTATCAGACCATCCATCCATCCATTCAGTTATGTACTGGATGGTTCTTTAAATTATTTGTACCTGAGGTTATCAACATCTGCAAGGAAATGATGGTAAATTCAAAGTAAAAGTAGGAAATCATGCCCAAGAGTGATGTAAAGACACATGATGTTAGTTTCCAGGGACAATGAGGGTGTCTTTTCCTTCTCAGTCCCCGGGCAGAACCTAGTGTCATGTGGGAATTGGGAGTTTCTTTCCCAAATGAAAAACCAAAAATATCTGCGGTCTGTGAAATGGTTCTTCCATACTAGTTATTTTACAACATCATTTTTCTTAATATTATTTCAAATCTTTTTTTGAGGAAACTTTCGAATGTGCAGAAATGTTGAAAACATGATTTCGTGATCATTATTTACTCACCACACAGAATAAGGAACCATAAAGAATGACCACGTTTGCATTATTTTTTATGCCCATTTTGTACACCAGGAACTAAAAGCTGGGCAGGGAGAAGCTCACAGTGCCGTGAGTTGTGGAAGGAGAACTGGAACCCGCGTTTCCTGAACTTCCTCACCCTGCCCTCGCTCACTGTCCCTGCCCAGGACTGTGTCTTGATCAAGCGAGCACACTGGAATCCAGCCCTGACCACAAGTCCTTTGCCACTCTGTAATGCATCTTCAATGCTGCCTTCCTTTTCCCTTTTATATTCCACGTCTGTCTTTCAGAAGAGGGATCTGGGTACTAGGATGTTCTGGGGTCTGCAAAATGCCGCCATGCTGCTCTTTAACAGCAGCATCGTGACCTAGAAGAACCACAACCCTGCTGAAATAGAAGGGCAATTTCACTGCCTCCTGTGGCGCTGGGCACATGGCAGGTCACCATGAGAGTCTGTGCGCAGAAACGAACAGATCTGGCTAGAGTCTGGACCCTGGGACAGCGACCTGCAGAGTCCATCCTCAAGTCTCCGCTGGAGGCTTGTGGGTTTCCTGCTGTGTTTCAGCATCAGGGCACTTGCCACCATCTGAATTCAGACCTTATTTCCAATGTTACCTTCTTGGAAAGCTGTCACTCCATCCTCACCACTCAACTCTTTCACCTCTTCTTATTTTTGTCACAACTTGGGAAATGCGTATTTTTGTCTATATGCTTATTTATGTCCCCCAAAGTATAAAATAGTTTGGGATGATGAACAGAAACTTCACTTGTCTATCCCAAATACTTGGTGCAGTATCCAGAAAAATAATAGAGGCTCAATAAATATTTGTTGAACAATCAGTTGGATTATTTAGGTTTTCTCTAAACCTATAATGTGGAGCCCAGAGTCTTTTAGTAAGCATTTAGTATTTGCTAGGTGCCGTGCATTTACTACGTGTGATGTATACTAAGCTAATTTGTTTATCTGATTTATACTTCAAAATAACTGCATGAAGCTAGGAATAATTATTAATTATTATCCTCTCTGAAGCACAGAGTGGATAAAAAATCTGGTCAAAGTTATACAGCCATACATAGCAGAAGTGGGAATTCGGCCAGGCCCATCTGTGACAACACATTCTTTGTCCCCGTCCCTGAAAGCTCTTTACCATGCAGACCAAGTATGGCCAGGTGAATTCCAAGAGAGAGTCCACCGTGAGAGTCCATTAGTTCTCCTCCTAATGTATAAGGAGAGCAGATTTAAAGAGGAATTGCCGTTTGTAATCCTTCTAAGATTTCCCTGAGAAAGGCCTAAGGCACATGAATAGAGTGTGGAGGAGAGCAAAGGAGAGGTCATTAATTAAGGAGTTGGAGCACCTTCTCAGGTAAACTTGAGATGTCTGGGAACACCCGATAGCTTAGATGTGACTGGACCATTTTCTTCTTCTCACCTTGGGCCAAGTTCTTGACACAACTAAGCTTCAGTTTCTTCATCTACAAAATGCAATATAATATTCCTGGAACATCATAATCACTGGGTGGGTATCAGTCCTTCTTGTCAATATTAACACATTGTTGTAGCCATTGATACTATTGATATTGTAGCTGCCAATGTTAACAAGGTGATTGACATAGGAGACAAAATTAAATCCTCATCTTAACTCTGGGACTAGACCTGCAATCAACCTAATTTGGAAACCCACTTCCTGCTGTTTCATACATTCCTCTCTTTCCCTTTTGATTCTACAGGTTCCTCAGTGCTGTGCCCTTCCTAAAGCAGCCCTGCTGTGCATTACCTTCACCTCCTGTAAATCTCTCTGCTCCATCTCTGAAAGGGTCATCACAGCCATGTGCTCACTGAGCCCTTTCTAGGACGCGGGTTGCTTTGTCCAAAGAAGCATTCCTCCAAGGAGCCTGTCCAGAAGCCAAGACACTTTCATCAGGGGCGCAGCCTTGTGCAACATACACAGGGGTGTGAACCTCACAACTTCGTAGCCTGCTTCACCTCCGGCCAGGCCTCCTGCCTTGGCTCCAGGCAAGGTTCCATTTCCCACTGTCCTGGTGTCCAGCGGCTTCCCCCTCCCCATCACCTGCAGTTTGTAACTTGGACCCACAGTTCCCTAAGCTAGGATGCAAACTGGAATGGCTCTGGAGCCTGGGAACCAGCTCTGGATTCCAGAGGTCCCTGTATCCTGGCACCTTTCATCAGGCTCTAAGTCTGTTGGATTCTCTTGGGGACCTATTGGCTTCTGCATTGTGGGAAAGTGCCCAGAGTGTTGTGGGCAGCACCTTTGTCCAGGACCAAAGCTCTCCAGAGAGGTATTCTCCCCCTCCACCAGCTTCCACATGTGGTAGCCCAAGTGGCAGGGATGTTCTTATCTGCACACAGATTCCTATTTCACTCCTCTGTCCATTGTAGCTGGCACCTGCACTCTTTCTGTCTTTGCACTGGAATGCTAGCATTCAGCCTTTCTCGTAGAATGGCCATTGTCTGTTCACACCAGCCCTGCTTAGAGAAAGGGCAGTTTCCCAGAGCTCAGACCAGACCGCTGGACTTTCAGTGGGTTTGGAAACCACAGCTTCCAAATAGTAGGATGATTTTACCTGTTTGTTTATTTATTTATTTGTTTGTTTGTTTTTGTTTGTTTTGGGTGACTTTACCTTGCTTTGCTCTCTAGGGGCTGGCTAAATATTAATAAGGTACAACAAGACAAAATTCAATTCTCATCTCACTCTGGGTTCAATATGCCAATACTGAACTTCTTGAAGCTTCCTCAGAAATCTGGGAACCAGCTGTGTGTGTGTGATCTTTGAGGGGCTCAGTGGTCAAAGGAGCCAAGTGTGTTGAATACGGGCAGAGGGCGTTGTGAATGCAATATAATACAACAATGCATCATTTCACCTGTAGTTGGTGTGTGAGGGAATCAGGCAGTGGAAGACACAGACTGGGCACTGTTTGCCACGGCAGATGTGCCCTTGGCTGCTCTGTGGTCTGTCTCATGAGAGTGTGTCAGAGAGTCATGTGGGGGGTGTGGCTTCCATTCCATGATCTGTAGTAGAACCGGCTGTCCTGAGCGGCTCGCGGCCGGACTTTGACTCTTTTGGTTCTGGAAGGTCTACGCCAGGTTTGATAAAGCAGACAGCAGATGACAATTCTGAAGGAGCTTCTCACCGGGAAGATGGCACAGAGGCTAGCTGGCATCAGTGCTGCAGAAATTTTCTTTAATGTCCAGTGAACTTCATGTTCAAAATAGTAATTGAAATGTATGCTGTTTATTACTCTCCCATATGTTTGTAATCAAGGTACAACTCTGGTGGATGAGAAGCAAAAAGCTATAATTTGCTGCTTAGCATCATAGCTGTCGTACATTCATTGAAATAGTTTCGTTTATCTTCTCCATAAAGAACCTTCCATATTGTGAATTTATTGAATGGTTAATGGCCTAAAAGTATGGGGTTCATTACAGAGCGATGTATTTATTGCAGTGTTAATTAAATAAAAGCATTGTAATCTTTCCAAATTGAACAATTATGTTCATTTAAACATTTTAAACAGAAAAAAATCTTCCATACACTAATTGAGTTGCATAATGAAAAGCATGTGTAATGGAAATTTGAATCAAAACAAATACTAAAATAATTCGAACAATTTTTTGTAACAATATAAAATGTCTACCTCCATCTCTATTAGAGATACTCTAAGGGCCATCTTGCTTTCAGAACCTCTGACCTCTGAGCTGGGTATATGGTTTCAGAGCCCACGGCCACCCTCACATACTAGCTGGCCGGCCCTTAGACATCAAAGTCCTGGTTGGCTACCAGCCGCAGCCCCTGACACTCTGGCTGCTTGCCTGGATCCTGACAGGCTGGCTGGAGGCCTGGAGGCCGAGCTGACAGCCTTTTCTGCAGGCTGATGAATGGTTTCTGGCAAGGGACGGCTATGTTCTGACCGCCTACAAGAGCAAAGTGCCCTATCGAAAAAATGCACACTGTCTCTCTGAGACTGCCGGCGGTGGGAGCCTCAGGCATGCCTGGGCCGCTGATCTCTGGCACCCCAGAGGGTCTGCCTTTGCTTTTGGGATTCCCACCTCTCCCCGTGCTTGTCAGACTATAGGGGTTGGTGACAAAAATGGTACTGTCACCGGTATTAAAGAGATAAACTTTATTGGTGCTTTCCCATGAAGATTTTTCACTGCCTTATAGCTGGGGGCTCTAGTCCATTCTTCAGTTACTTAGGGCTGAATCTTCACGTAACATTGAGATGGTAGGAAGGGAAGGGAGGCAGAAAAACAGGCACATTTTTCAACTAGATGCTCATTTCCTGGTTCCTCAGAAGGATTTGTGTGGGATCCTTGGTTTACTCACATCTTGTTCTCTTGTTTTGAAATGGTTGTCGGTTTAACAAACCCCATCAACTGTGTTGCGGCCATAGAATGCAGCATGCAGAATGCAGGAGGGTGCCTTCCATTTTCTGACTCATGGATTTTGCTGGGATTATCAAGAAGCTTAAGGAGAAATCACTGCACTAAAACCTTCAATTATTAAAAAGTAGCAATAGTAAGTTGCTTTGGAAGCAAATTCCTGCTTGCTTTATCCTTAGGATGAAGTTTTAGAAACAAGAATATCAAATAATAATCCTCATGCTGACTAAATATATTAATAAGAAAGGCTTATGGCAGTCTAAATGAAAAAATAGAGACTCTGATTAGGCACATGACTCAGGCACATTTTTCCTCTGTCCCATTCATGACAACTTGCCAGGAGTGTCAGTGAAGCCAAAGGGACTTCAATGGGTTCCTGAAGAAGGAAGAAAAATGCACAAGGTCCGTCCACGATGCCCAAGATTTTGGCAGTGAGATTGCTCAAAGACAGGTGAACATCCACCATGGTGGAAGGTGTTTTCCTGTCTCAGTGGAAACCTCAGCAACAGCATGTCAGGACTTAATCCTGTTCCTGGAGAGTCTAGTCTCTGTCCTTGACTTCATCTACATGGAAAGAAAAAGGTCTTTCAAAGAATAGTCATGTGTAGAAGCCCCTCCTTCCAAGCAAGGTGCAGCCTGGTTTGACATCTACAGTAATTTGGGGGTGAGGTGAGATCTGTGCCATCGATTGCTGGGGGCATCGACACTTTAATAACAAGCTCCACCCCTTGACTACCTTCTCAATACACCACACAGAGCGATTGCTTATGCGTCCAGCTCATTTTGCATTTGAGTTCTTTTCACATATTTTGGCCATACTCTTCACAATAACTGAAGAGCACCGTTTTGCAAAATGTGACAAAGAAGCAGCCCTAGATTGAGGCTAGTTTAGACAGAAAGTCCTGAGATATTTATTATGAGTCTGCCTTCTCTTTTATTCCCAATAGCTTTCCAATTTCAGCTATGAAATTGTGCCTAGGATTTGAAGAGAAAGCTCCAGGGCCTCGAGGGAGTTTTAAAGAGTAAAACCATTAAAAATAATAATAGTAGTAATAACGACAATAACTGACCTAAGATCAGATAGCTCGTTAATGATAGAGTTGGGATTTGCACTTAGGTAATGGCGCTCCAGAGTTCATGCTCTTAACTGCTCTTCTATAGTAGTTCTGTATCATACTGGTTATTTGGGAGCTGACCTTATTTGGAATTTGTTACTTAAGCAGCAGCTCTACATAGACCTATAGTGCACCACACTCTACGAATTTTGACATACTTTACTTCATGGTCATCTCAAAACAATCCAGAAAGGTTGATCTTTTATGTCCTATTTAATGGATGGGTACAGCAAGACTTGGGAAATAACATATTCTCAAGGAAATAATATATTCTCATATAACCATTAACTATTAGCGTTAAATCTGGCCTGAGGCTCCTAGTAATTAGTGATTTTCCTCTACTATCCCTACCTCTTCTTCTCACCTACAAGGAGGAGAGATGTTTGTTTTAGTGGAAAGTAAATTCCTACTGGGAAAGTTCGTTGACCACCGCAGCATAAGAGAAGGCTGGTTTTTCTTTTTTCTCTATCCAGACAGAAAGGATTTCTAGGTTGTTCATATTCAGGATTATCAGAGACGAAGCCTTGCTCCGTTAACATGGCTACTGGGAACATGACTACAGAGTTTTGAGAAGCAATGCACATGCTGGTTCCTTATAGAGTAGTCGTGTTTAATG
The DNA here is from genome assembly GCA_004026905.1 of Hystrix cristata. Lineage (NCBI taxonomy): Eukaryota > Metazoa > Chordata > Mammalia > Rodentia > Hystricidae > Hystrix > Hystrix cristata. Next base: position 8,234 of record PVJO010020248.1, on the reverse strand, counting down.
TGCGCCCAGGGCAGTATCAGAAGTTGCCTTTGGAGGCTGTGGATGTCTATTTTGCTCATTCTCTCATTTGTTCAATATATTTATGGAACCCTTACTAGGCACCAGGCACTGTTCAATGTGCTGCCGACACCATGGTGAGCGAGACAGGAAGGACATGGTGGCTGGCCTCTTGGGGCCAGCATTCCTCTGGAGAGATAGACTCAACCAACCAATCTGGACGAAAGCTATTAAGAAAACCAAAGCAAGGCCTGGTGGCACACGCCTGTTATCCCAGCATTCTGGGAAGCTGAGGCTGGGAGATCTCAAGTTTGAGGCTAACCTCAGCAACTTAAGGACTTTGTAAGACCTTGTCTCAAAATAATAAAATAAAAAGAGCTGGGGATGTAGCTCACTGCAGACTCTGGTTCAGTCCCCAGTAACCCCCACCCCATGAAGAGATGAAGAAAAAGAGAAGGGAGAGGAGAAGGAAGAGGGGAATGAGGAGAAGCAATAGCGGAAGAGAAAAGGAAAGGGAAGGAAAAGAAAAGAAAGGAAAGAAAGAAAAGGAAGGAAGAGAGGAAGGAAAAGGAGAAGGAAGGAAGGAGGGAACTAAGAGAGGGAAGAAGGAAGGGAAGGAGGAAGGGGGGAAGGGAGGCAGGGAAGGAAGGAAGAAAGGAAGAAGAGGGAAAGCCAAAGGAGTAACAACCCATTTCTGATGAGGCCACTTGAGCCCAAGTTGTTTTCTTTCTCTTACCCTCATCATTTCCATCTAGATAATGAGAATAGTACTCCCTACTTAGCTTAGTGTTGGGTGTTGGCCTTGCGCCAGGTGCTGGGGCAGAGTGCTGGGTATACGATATCGATTGAATAAGACTAAGACACACAAGATCCCTCATGCCTGGACTTATATGTGGAAATAATATTGGGCCAAGAAAAATAATTACAGAATGTGTTAAATCTATGGAATAGGGCTCAGCAAACTTTTGTGGTGAAGGCTAGTGAGTAAATCTTTTTGATTTCATAGGCCATGGGGTCTCTGTCACAAATACTCTGGCACTGTGGGATGAAAGCTGCTACACTCTGTGCACATGACAGGGAATAGCTGTGTTTTGATAAAACTTTATACTAAATGGCCCACCGAATTTGACCCTCAGGCCACAATTAGTCCCTTTTCTAGAAGATAGCAAGATGAGACCTCTCAAAAGAGTTTCTAGGGATGTGTTCTCTGTGAAGGTAGGAGTTTAAGTGAAGCACTAAGGACAAAGGAGTTAACTGGTGAGTCAGCATTTTAGGGAGAGGGTTGGCAGGCACCTAGAGCTAGAATGGGCAGAGAATATGGTCTAGGAAGGAGTCACAGGCCAAGAGACAGGTACCTGAGAAGTATGGGAAGAAGAGAAATGGTAGGCTGAAAAAGCAGATGAGGCCCTAGTAGATGGAGTTTTACAGGCCCTACCTCTGTCTCCTTCAATTGGGAGATGGGCATGCTCCTCCTAGAGCAGGGGTCTCCAAAGAAAGCCAGCTGTCCATCTATGGTTGGAGGATGCATCTCCTTTTTTGGCAAGATGACAGTAGGGCAGAAGGTCTAGGGTCATCTACATGAAGCTGATATTATCCATAAATTCTCACAAAACCCCGATTGCCATTAAGACCCAGGCTCCTTTAATGACAGCTTGCTATTCAGAGCTGATAATTGTGCATGGTTATTATTACCCAGGAAGGGGAAACCTCAGTAGTTCACAAGTTCGGCTCAGATAAGCACTTTAATGTTTGGTTGCTTAACAGTCCTCATGAGCCAACATGCTACTCCTACCTTCCCGTCTTCCCCAGATACCAGTCCTGAGCTGTAAATCCCTTGGCCCCAAGACATTTATGTGGCAATTTAGTTCCACCCCATACCTGCCCCGTGTCTTCCACTGTGTTACCTCTTTTAAGTGTTTAAAATCTCACATGACTTGGTTCCCACCCAGCTCCTTACCCCAGCTTCTTTTCAGCAAAGCTTTGTCCTGCAGGGAATATCTCTAAGCATGGGACCACTTGGAGAGCAACAGACAGGCTTTCAGACCCACCCAGATCTTCATTTCTCTCCTTGGACACCAGTGAGATCTCGTTTGCTTTTCTGCCCATGATGGGATTTTAGGGGATCCAGAAGATGTACTGACTTAAAAGCATTTTCCAACCTCACATGTCCCATGGTCATGACATCTGTCTTCTGTTGCCTGGGTATATTTTTTCTGGATTGGATAAAGTTTTGAACAAAGATTCCTGTTTTTATTTCCGGAAATGTTGTGCGTCACTGTAAATCATATGTAATTATGTGTATAAGAACCAAAAAAGAAATATTTGGGTTGGAACTCTGAAGCTTTGATTTGGCTACTTTAACCAGTTAGATCCAATTGAATGGAGTCATTTTCAATATCCCCTGATAGGTAGTTAAGTAATAGTAATGGAGCTTTCCCAAAGGGATTGAGTGAGGGCGTATGGCTTATTAAGGAAACAAACTAATTATCTTTAATGAATGGATCAGTCCCTCCACGACAACATGATGTGAAAACCTTCTTGTCTTTAACAAAACAACAGAAGTAGCTATTGAATGCATGTGTAGAAATGTTTTCATCTGAGTCAGCTTTTAAACTGTTTGTAAGGAAACACCCCCCAAAATAGGCAGGTGACACTGAAGAGCAGCTGACTTCGGGCTGGCAGGAGGGTATGTTTCCCCTGAATTCACAACTCTGTGCTGATGGAAGGTGGTTTTTCACCACTGACAAGATCTATCACCAGGTTCATGCTCTCGCCTGCAGTGGTTGAAACCATCCCGGTGCGTGTGGAACCAGAGCATGTGTGGAACATTTTCTCCTGAAGCACCTCGCAGCTGGAGTGTTGGCTGCTAGCAACAGAGGCTGATTGTGGCTGATCCACTTGTTGGGGACTTCATTAGGAGGCTCCTGGGAGTCTACAGAGAGAGGACCGGCAGGCTGGAAGATAGGGAAGCTCCAAGGGCCAGTCAAGGGCCAGGCAGATAAGGCCAGGAAGGGGAGCAAAGCCCATAGTCGGGCCTGTAGTACTGCTGCTGCTGTGGAACCTGATCTCTTGCCAGTGAGCCAAGGTACAGGGTCCCAGGATAGAGTCCTGCCCTGTCTTTGCTACATCTGAGAAAAATAGGTCTAGCTCTGGCTCTTTGGCTCTCATGGAGGAAGGTGGTACAGGAATTACACTTCCTCCAAGGTTATCTATGTTGGTATCTGGGAAGAGGTTACTTCCAAGTATGATATTAGAGTGACTGGAAAATTTATAAATTAAAATATTTGATGAGCAAGTGGGTAGGGGGGAGAATTAGTCATCTTTGTGTCATTACAATGAAGTATCTGAGGCAGAGAGCAAAAACATAAAGAAAAAATGTCCACTGAACTTACAGTTTTGGCGCCTCAAAGTCCAACACTGAACAACTCTATTGGTTTGGCCTCTGGTAAGGCAGCAGGTGGTGTGTACAGTGGCAGGAATATGTGGAGGAGCAGTTACTTCTCAAGATCACACCCTTGAGAAACAGAATAGGCAGGGCCAAGCCAGCTCCTTTTATAGCATCCTCTGGGGATAACTCAAAGAGTTACATAGGGAAAGCCTCACACCTCAATGACTACAGACCTGCCACTAGGCCCCGCCTCTGAAGGGGTCTGTTGTCCCCAGTAGTGCCACCCTGAAGACCAAGTCTTCAAACACAACAGACCGTTGGGGTACACTAGCCATATTCAAATCATAAGAGCACAGGGGAAAATGAGAGAGACCTTGTGTACAAAGACTTTTCTATAAAGACAAAGTTCATAGGTGGCTGCTTTCATGACTTAACTCTTTGTATCTCTGCAGAATAGATTCCAAGTTTCCTAATTTCTTTATCACTCAGTGGTTTTCTATTCTATCCTTGGAGTAGTGGAGGTTGCAGTTAGGTGACTGGAAGCAGAGGCAAGATGACACCAAACCAAGAATGGTTTGGTCACATCAGTTCTTCAGAAGATAATGCATTTCATGCTACTGTCATGTGTTTTCACACTTAATTCATTATAGTTTTTATGACTCTCTCTGGCCTACATAAATGAACATCTATTGACTAATAACTTTATAAAAGACAACCCTTTAATATTCTTGAAAATGGCACTACTAAGGATCTATGATCTCGCCTCCTAGATGGGTTGTCAGGTTTATAGTCACTCAGAGGAAAAGACAGAGTATAAAGAAAGGAAAGAGAGAAGCAGAAGGAAAGATCATGCCCATTTGGAGAAAATCGCACAGGTTGCTTGTGAGAGGTAGGCTTTGACTCGGATTCTGGAGCATAAATAAAAGCACCCTTCAGACTAGGGAGTCCCAGGCAGGGCACCTGGGCTGAAGTGACAGAGATGTCGATATGTGTGTATGTGCAGCTCCAGTACACAGGTCCATCTAGGGTGATACTCAAAACTTTAGCAACTGGACAGCAAAGTACTTTGGTCACTGACCAGTTAGAGCTTTCACTGACCAGTCCATCATACCATGTAGAATGGCTAAGCACCACCCTACCTATTACCTCGTACATGCTTGACTTGGCCAAATGGAGCCATGCTCACCCAGATCAGTTTTGGGCTTCATTCCCTCCAATTGAGTTATGCCTTGGAACGAGATGCTTCCTTTTTCTGTCCTGGTTCCCTAGTGTAGCATCTGTCTATTCAACTACTTACAAATCTCTGTTGTTTGAAAAACATGCCCCTTGCCAAGACTAAGATTGGCAGAGGGTCACAAATAACACTATAGGCCATGGTCAAAGAACTAAGGGCTGGCCAAATAGACAGCAACTTCTCAGCTCCAACAAATTGAAGAGGCAAGATTTTGCAACAGACTCATAATACAAAAACCAGCTACACCTGTAAGACATCTCTGAGGAAGTAGTCACTTCCAAAATGTTCTTAAAACTAACAAAAAAATCTACCTGCCACAGGCAATTCATAAGCATCAACCCAGGAGCTAAACTAAAGAAGAAACAATAGAAAATGAGAAGACACACAAATAAGATGCAACCCCATACCTCCAGCTCACCAAAAGCAAACCCAGGGGGTAATGAAGTGGAACAATCTGAAAGCTTCCTGCCCAGACTCTTGGAAGCAGCAATAGCAGAAGTAACAAAGCAGATGAGTGAGGCTCTAGAAAACATCAAAACAGAAATCATTTTCAGAATGAAAGACATGATTAGTGACTCTAGAGCAGATACAGATAAAGAAATAGAAGAGCTTAGAAAAATGATGGAAACCATAAATGCCCAACACAGGAAAGAAATGGAATTTATGAAACAGATTCAAACAGATGTCCTAGAGATTAAAAACTCTGTTGAAAGTATTTGCAGTAGAATGCAACAATGTGAGGAGAGAATCTCAGATATAGAAGACAAGATTGTGATTCATGATGGAGAAAAAAAAGAGTTCTTCAAAATGGTAAGGGACCATGAAAAATCAATACAACAGCTGCTACATGACAGGAAGAAAAGTAAAATAAGATTGACTGGAGTCAATGAAAGAGCAGGAGATAGCACAAATCACATAAGAAACCTCTTCACAGAAATAATGGCAGAAAACTTCCCAAGTATGGAAAAAGAACAGGACATACAGATAAGTGAGGCATACAGAACTCCAATTAGCCATGATCAACAAAAATCTACCCCAAGGCATATAATAGTTAAATTTCCAGAAATTCGACACAAGAACGGAATATTGAAAGCTATGAGAGAAAAGAAACAAATAACCTATAAAGATAAGCCCATCAGAATCACAGCAGACTTCTCAACACAAACTCTCAAGTTAAGGAGAGCTTGGAGTGAAGTATTTCAAGCCCTAAAAGGCAACAACTTCCAGCCCAGATTGATGCACCCTGCAAAACTGTCTTTCAAAGTTGATGGGGAAGTAAGATACTTCCATGACAAGAACACCTGAAGAGATTCATGACCACAAAACCAGCACTCCAAATTATTCTGAAGGACATTCTGGAAAGAGAAAATGAGGGCTACAACTCGAGGAATCACAACAGAATGAGTCCTTCGGGCAAGGCAAGTAATTATACAGAAGGGAAAACTAGGAAGCCAACAACAGGTAAATAATATGACAAGAATAAGTCAACATATGACATTTATAACCATCAATGCAAATGGTCTCAACTCGTCAATCAAAAGAAGCAGACTGGCAGACTGGGTCAAGAAGCAAGACCCAGCAATATGCTACATACAAGAAACACATTTAATTCAAAAAGAAATTCATAGACTGAAAGTCAAAGGATGGAAAACAATATTTCATGCTACGGGAACCCAATGAAAAGCAGGGGTAGCCACTCTATTTGCAGACAGAGTGGATTTCAAGCCAAGACTCATTAAGAAAGACAAAGAATGGCGCTATATCCTTGTAAAGGGAACAACCCAAGAAGAAGAGATGACAATCATAAATATATATGCACCTAATATCTGCACGCCTAATTACATACAACAAACATTGACAGACATGAAAAACCAAATAAGCACCAATACGATTGTAATGGGGGACTTCAATACCCGACTGTCACAAATAGACAGATTGACGAGACAAAAAGTCAACAGGGAACTATCAGAACTAAACCAAACTGTTGAACAAATGGACCTAGTAGACCTATAGAGAGTATTCCACCCCACAACATCGGAATACACATTCTTCTCAGCTGCACATGGGACTTTCTCCAAAATAGACCACATACTAGCTCATAGAACATGCTTAAGTAAATGCAAAGAAATCGAAATTATCCCATGCATACTATCAGACCATAGTGCATTGAAACTGGAAATAAACAGCAAAAGGAACTGCAAAAATTCCATAAACACATGGAAATTAAATAGCACACTCCTGAACAATCAGTGGGTCAGAGGAGAAATTAAAGAAGAAATTAGACAGTTTCTGCAATTGAGTGATAATGCCAATACAACCTACTGAAATTTGTGGGACACAATGAAAGCAGTTCTACAAGGGAAATTTATAGCCTTGAATGCGCATATCAGAAAAACAGAATGAGCTCAAATAAACAACCCGATGTTGAACCTCAAGCTTCTAGAAAAAGAAGAGCAACTCAAACTCAAAGCCCATACAAGGGAGAATATTATAAAGCTCAGAGCTGAAACTAATGCAACTGAAACTAAGAAAACAATACAGAGGAGCAATGAATCAGAGAGTTGGTTCTTTGAAAAATTAAATAAAATTGACAAACCCTTAGCCAGCCTTATCAAAAAAAGGAAAGAAAAGACTCAAAGTCATACAATTAGGAATGAAAAGGGTAAAATTACAACAGATCCTGCAGAAATCCAAAAGATCATCAATACCTACTTGAGAACCTGTATTCTAATAAGATCAAAAATACAGAAGAAATAGATTCCTAGATACATATGAATTATCAAAACTGGTTCAAGAAGATATAAAAACTCTAAATAACCCAATATCACCAACTGAAATTGAAGAAGCAATTAAAAACCTACCAACAAAGAAAAGCCCAGGTCCTGACGGATTCACTGCAGAATTCTACAAGAAATTTAGAGACGATTTAATGCTGCTAATTCTCAGACTCTTTAATGAAATTGAAACAGAAGCAAGACTCCCAAATTCATTCCTGGAAGCAAGCATTACCCGGACCAAAGCCAGAGAAGGATCCAACGAAAAAAGAGAACTACAGGCCAATCTCATTAATGACATAGATGCAAAAATCCTCAATAAGATACTGGCAAACAGAATGCAATAAATTATCAAGAAGATTATACAGTACGACCAAGTAGGATTCATTCCTAGGATGCAAGAATGGTTCAACATATGCAAATCAATAAATGTGATACACCATATTAACAGAGCCAAGGACAAAAACCATATGATCATCTCAATAGATGCAGAAAAGGCATTTGACAAAGTCCAACACCCATTCGTGATAAAAGCCCTGCAGAAAATTGGAATAGATGGCCTTTATCTCAATCTGATAAAAGCCATCTATAACAAACCAGCAGCCAACATCATACTAAATGGTCAAAAGCTAAAAGCTTTCGCTCTAAAATCCAGAACAAGACAAGGATGTCTGCTCCCACTACTCTTATTTAATATAGTTCTGGAAACATTAGCCAGAGCAATTAGACAAGAGAAAGAAATAAAAGGAATAAGGATAGGAAAAGAAGAAATTAAATTATCATTATTTGCAGATGACACGATACTCTATATAGAAGACCCCAAAAACTCCACCAAAAGACT
>PVJO010020247.1:0-32427 GCA_004026905.1 Hystrix cristata | reverse complement strand
GACAACTGAAAGGATATTACTTATCATGAAAATAATCTTCCTCTATAAACTCCCATGAAACTAGTATGATAGTTGATAGATAAATGAACAGAGCTGAATATATAATGATGGCTTGTTTTAACATCACATAGAAAGCAAATAAATAATGTCATGTAGAACTTTGATTTCAATGTTACTCTTGCTAGAATCAAATGAACTATGAAAAGTACTGACTTGAAAATATTAATCATATAATTATACAACGTCCTGTGGCATCTGGGGTGGAGTGTCAATTGATTGGCTTGGGAGCCATGTAGAGGATTAGTAAACCTCACTTCTGGTACGTCTGGGTGGATCACAGCACGGTGTCTCTGGGGTGTATCGAGTCCCTGACCTCTCTCTCTGACATTGTTCTCTGTTTTTTTTTTTTTTTTTTTCCTCAGCCTCCATGAAGTGAGCATGTTTCGTCCACCACACCCATCCACCATGACGGTCTTGCCTTGGAGCCAGCTGACCATGGAATGAATCCCTTTAAAACCAAATTAAACTCTCTCTTTTTAAGTTGTGTGTGCTGGGTGTTGTATCCTGCAACGGGAAGACAGATTAATACACATATGATAATAATTCTTAGCATAATAATGTGCCACAGATTCCATTAATGGAGTTCAGTAACCCCATTTTAGCTCAGGGACAACATTTCTCTGTCTTTGATTATGAGAAGTAAACCCTCGGTTTTTTGCATGACTAACAAAAACCTCAAGTACTCATGGTTTGAATAACACAGTAGGCAGAGAATTATCCAGTAGTGAAATAAATGTGTATAGAGGGATTCAGCTCTGCCCTGAACGATAACAGGTTAAATACTAAATGCGATACAGTCTATAGAGAGAAATAACAGACAATTGACATCAAAATTGACTCTTTCTGCTCAAAACAATTTAAATAGGGAGTATCTGAAATCCGGTAAGATGAACCTACCATGAAACATACTGGACCAAGGGGGAAAAAAAAAATGAATGATACAACGTGTTTCCAAGATCGTCATGGAACACAATGTCTCTATTGCCTTGTTAGTTAAAATAGTGCATTTGATGCTACAATCATGACAACAGCCTTCATCAGCATTCTTGGGATGGAAAGCACTTCCTATTGTTATTGGTTTCCATTATACTGGCAAAATAACTTTTTAGAATCATATTTGTGGGTTATAGCTCCGAGCTACCATTTCATTATGCAGCTGCCTCTGCACGGTTGCATTGCCGTCCTCTTTTGTCTTTGGAGGGAAGGTATTAAGAAAATGTAATAAAAAGGCAAACACGCATTGCAAACTTCGGCCTGAAACGTAAAAGGATCTGCAACGTGCAAAGTCAGAATTCTATCATTCTCTTTTTCAGACTGTTCAAAGTCTATCTTTCTGCTTCTTGGGAATCGAGATGGGTAATTCATTACAGCTCAAGACCAACACTTTTAATTTTGGCCGGGCAAGAAGAGAAAGAAAGAGCACTTCATAAATGAACCAGCAGACATAATCTATATAAGCTGAAGGCACTTATCAGAACAAATGCTTTTATTTTTTATAAAATGACCCAATGTCCTTGGAATGTATATCAAAGGGCCGGGGGGGGGAATTTAGCTTAGGAAACCTGAATGAAAATTAGTAAATAAACTGAATTGGATATCTTCAAAGCCACATATTATACAGAGAAAAGAACTCTGAGTGTCTCACTTTTCAAAATGTCCAATAAACCAATTATTTTATGCTGGATTCGGATGATGTTAAAAATGAGAGAGACTGTCAGTCCACCAACTCAATCATTCAGCATGCCTGATGATGCTATTCTAAGGAACTATGTGACCTTCACCCTGGAAAAACTCACATGTGTTGATGGTTAAGCCATATTGTCAACTGGATTGACTTGAGCGGCTAGTAGAAAACAGACAAGCACACCTCTTGGTGTGTCTTGGTCTGTCTCAGACGCACGAGTTTGGGGCTATATCTACATTTTGGCACCATCTTCCCTGACTCGTCTTGTCTTTCTGCTTGCTAGATGCCATACATTGAGCAGCTGGGTTTGCATGCATGCACCTCCGTGCCCACCTTCCTCTTGAGTTCTGTGGCTTGCTCCTGCCTGAGCAGATGTTAGGATCAGTGATGAGCTTTAGGACCAAATACCTCCGTGACATGTCCTGTGTTCAGAGATGGGGCTCTCTGGAGATGATTGTACAGTGGAGGTGATATGATGGATTAGATTGTACTACTGAGAGGTGAGACCTGGTTGGAGGAGGTAAGTTACTGGGGTTATGACCGGGGAGGTTATATCTCCGTCCTCAACTCTTCCTTTCTCTCTCTGCTTTCTGGTCTCCATGATGTGAGCGTCTTTCCTCCACCAGACCCGTCCGCCATGATGGTTTCCCCTGCAGCCAGACGCCTGTGAATGGAAACTACGAGTGAAATTAAACCTCTCCTCCTTGAAACTGCACATGTCGGATGTTTTAGGACAGCAACAAAAAGCTGACTGATTCACGGACATATATACCCTACCATCCTATTGTGGAAAGTCCCTGTAATCTCATAAAAATCATGAAGCCAACGTACCTACTAATTTTAGAATGCAGATATCCAAAAAATCATGAAGATAAGCTCCACGTCCATCAAGGATGTAAACCATGATGATTTCACGTTATGTGTTTCCACTGTATTCATTTACACTATACTGTTGATTTGGCTTTCTATCTGCCCCAAACTTTGTAAGGTTTCCAGTACTATCTCGATGAAATGCTATTGTTTTCTATTTCTGATTATCTGTATGCCTATAATGACAGCACACTAGGAGGCTGAGGCAGAAGGATCACAAGTTGGAGCCTAGCCTGGGCAAATAAATAACTTTACAAAATATAAAAGGTCTGGGGATATAGCTCACAGCGAACTCTCTGGGTTCAAACCTCAGAACAACAACAATGAAAAAAAAAAAACAGAAAATGGGTTTCTACTCTTTAAAAACCTTTTTCTCAAGCATCCTACTATGCCAAACCTATCATTGGAACCTATCTGATATTCAAAAGTCACTTACTACATTATTTTTATGTATACTAGCCAGTGGATAATTGTCCACTTAAAATATAGCCTTACTTTATGGCTATGTTGTAAGTATGTTCCTAATGAATGATAATTTAAATAATTTGACTAATTTTAAAAGTAGAAAAGACGCATTTCCTGTTTTAGCCAGAAATATAAGCCATTCAGGTTCAAAGTGATACCTAATGCATTCTATTTTGTGGATTCCAATTGACTTTTAAATATTATTTTAGAGTTGTTTGCTTTCATTTTCTTTCTAAATTTTGTGATTGCTAGATGACAGGATGAGATTTAGATTATATAAATTACTTCCATTTCCATCCATTGTGTGGGAATTTCAACAGTATTTGTCCTTATTGCTACTTAAATATAACATTTTCTTTATTTAAACATGGCTATGTATGTAATAAGCCCCAAAGTAATATTTAAATAAGTATTTATAGTATTTCTCTGTCTGTCTAATCCAACAATAAGTTTTCATTTATCTTTGTGTCTATGTATCTATAATCTAGCTTCCACTTATCTATTTGCCTACCACCAACTACTTAGCTAATCTTCCTCTTTATCCCCAGGAAACAATTGAAAATAAATGGTAAAATAGGCATCTTTCATCCATAAGGATTTTTATACCTTCTTCATTTTAAATACCTATATTTCTTCCAGTATATTATTGTTAGGAAGCATAATATGCTATAATGGTTTCCTTTTATAATTTTGTCTATTTTTCAATAACAATGTCAAAGTGTGTAATGTTGCAAATTAGAGGTGTGTTTCCATAATAGTGTCCCAGAAGTGAGGTTGTTGGGCAATATGATTGGTAGATGGATGGATTGAAAGAAAAGTAAAAAAAGAAAAGAAAAGAAAAGAAAAGAAAGAAACAAAGAAAGATGGATGGATTAATGGAGGGATTGATAATCGATCAATGGATCAGTGGAAGTATAGATAGATAGATCAATCTTTGGCAAGGGTTTCCAAACCCCCATCCGTAAACATTGCCCATCTTGAATTAAAAAGATTAGTATAAACAAACTATAATTTTCAAAACTTCTCCAAAAGAATGAGATGTCCAACATTCGTGCCTTTGCAAATTTAATAACCAATAACTGGTACTTTAGTTTCAATTGTTTATCATATTGGAAGTGGAGTCGAACATCTTTTCAATACTTGATAAGATTTTATTTTTTTACTGTGTGTGTGATTTAAACACACAGGTGTGAATCAAGAGCACATATTTTAAGTCTTTTGGTCTTTGCATTTTTTGCCACAACATGAAAATTTACTTTAACATTCATGGAAAGAACTAGCTCTTCTCTGCAGAATCTTTCACTCTTATTCTTCCGTTGTATTATTTCTTTTGCAAGATCATTTCTCCAACGTAGTCATCTGCATTTGCCATTAGTCCACCTATCTATTCTACAAGAGGTGATCAAAACATATGGTGAATGTTCTGATAAAATTATTACAGAAAAAGATACATTGTCACTGATTCTCCTCAAAATACTTCTGACTTCAAACATATTCATTTGGTCATTCTTATCACTTTCTTTTTTTTTTTTTTTTTAATTTTCATTTTTGAGGGTGTTGGGGATTGAACTCAAGGCCTGGCACTTGCTAGGCAAGTGCTCTACCACTGAGCTAAATCCCCAAACCCAATTCTTACCGTTTTCTGCAGCAGCTCTGGAGTCCTCTTTCCTGAGGATCTTTACAAGGCATGATCAAAAATATAGTGAATAGTCCTGCTACTGCGCGCCATCCACGGGAAAGGCAGCTGGTAAAAACATGACTCTGTGTCTCCTCGTCCACTTCAGTCACCGGATCTGGAATCATGCTACTTCTAGCTCTTCCTCAAAGTGAAAATGACCAAGAAACATAAAAGCTTTAAATCATTTCAAGATATGACAGCATCCTCAACAGCACCACGGAACACACTCACAGAGGAGGACTATGTTGTCTATGTTCTAATTACCTTTAGACACTGAATCAGCTTCAAGCATTTGTACATGTCCACGTTTTAGAGAAAATGTATATGGAGTGGAAAATCAATCTTGTGATGTGTGAGCTTTCTCACAAATCTGATTTTGTATGTCTGTGTGTATGGCGAGGACTATTAACATCTATGGTCAGCAATTTTCAAGTGTAAATATAAATATACTGTTATTTACTATAATCATCAGAACGCACAATGCATTTTGTGGGAGGGTGCTGGGAGTGTTCAGGGCCTCGGGCTTGCAAGGCAAGCGCTCTCATCACTGAGCTAAATCTCCAGCTCCCAAGATGCATTTTTTAACTAATTTCTCCTGTCTAAAATTGTGCATCTTTTAACCAACATCATCTCAATCTCTCTACCTTTCAGCTTCTGGTAAACATTATTCTATCTCTTCCCTTTTAAGCTCCCATTTTCCCCTCTCCTATTCCATCAAAAAAAGCCTCCTAGCAATAAGCCAAATTCAGGCACCAGAGAATGTAAGAAACTTGCATGCCAGTGGCTTCCGCTTTGAGCTTTTGCTCCTGTGAAGCATGCCGCGAATGCTAACCAAATCCCAGTGGTGCAATTTAAAGCAAACTAGAAACCCTAAAGCAGCTCCCGTGCACCACACTGCCCACTTCAGTGGACAGATGGTAAGGTTGTCATTGGGGTTAAGAATAACAGAGCAATCGAAAGCAGTGACTTAATAAAACCTTCTTAGAAAACAGCATCGCTTGTTTTGCTTCATCGGCAGCCCCTTGCGAAGACTCCGGTCAGATCATTATCTGTCCATTCGTCAGTGAGCAAGAGAGCTTGTTGACTTCCAAGTGTCACCGTCCAGGACTGACCTCCAGCAACAAAGCGGGCAAACCAACGTCTCCTTGCAGCTCCTGAGCGGGCCTGAGTCCCGGCATATAATTGACAGTTATCCCCCGAAAGAAGAGCAATAGTCCACTTGCCCTTGTGTTTTCAGAGGCCTGAAAGCAACTCGGGCAGTTGGCCTTCGGTGGGGAACTCAGAAATGCTCTTTTGCTAAGCAACTTGTGTGCCTCACGGGAAACCATTGTGTGGAGGACCCCGGGGGTGCTTCAACCCTCTCAGGAATTTCCAGACTGAATTTTCCCTGGAAGAGGCAGGGAGAGGCCGAGTGCCCTTTGCAGAAAATCAATGCATGTATTACTTTTCTTCAGCATGAAAGACAAGATTTGATCAAAGCACGTTGAATATTCATCGTGCAATCTTGCAAATGTAGAACGAATTTCTGTCTTGTTTATATTCTCTCCATGCCGTATGTTACTTTAAAAAGAGAAACTGGACTCTCTCACTGTCCGCTTGTACCAAGTAAATTGCACGGCTTCTCCTACCGCCTGAGCAGCCTCACTCAGAGCAAAGAGTCTCAGAAATATTTCTGTAGCTTTTTCTCTTGGAAGTGGCCCAGTATTAAATCTTTTAGCTCTGTGTACTTGTTATTATTACCGTGCTATGCTTTGCCCAAGAGGAGAAGTCACAGAGAAACGGCTGTAAATGGAGACAATACTACTTATTTTAGGATGCTGAAAATTGAACATCATATCATCTCTTGCATGTCACAGAGTAGTCTTATTCTTCTCAACTGTATATGTATCTTCATTTAAAAAAAAGTTGAGGTTGGGGATTTAGCGCAGTGGTCCCCTTGCCCGGCAAGTGCATGGACCTGGCTTCGATCCCCAGAACCCCCCAAAAAATGAACCTTGGCCCACACTCCACACAGAAAATTCAGCGCCCTCAGTTTGTTTTGTCAATTAGGCTAGGCGGACCCCAACCCGGAAGGCACAGTCTGCTAGAACTAGGGCGGAAATTACTGCCGTCTGCACCACATTATTCATTCTTTTATTGATTGACAGATTAATTTTTTATTAGCCCATGGTTACAGTATTGATGCTCACCTTCCTTGAGTGGAGTTGGTGCATGGACAGAACACAATTTAATCTGTTTTCTTCCCCTCCCCCTTTCCTCCCTCCCTCCTTCCTCCATCCGGCGAGCCACTCCTGTTTGAGAAAGATCTATCTCCACACCTCCTATCATCATCTTTCATCTTGCTCCTTATTTACACTTCGGGTTTCTCTTAGAAGAGAAAAATGCAATATTTAAGCTTGTGTGTCTGAATTTCTTGCAGAAACTGACCACTGAGAAAAGAAGTACCACTCTTTGTACACCAACTCTCTGATAGATCAAAAATATAAGATTCAAAGCCGTCATTTCAATTTATTATTCCACAAATACATTTGCATATATGTAGATCGATATAGACAAATACAGATATGTGTCATCAACTCGCATTCATATAATGCATATCTCAGCCTTGTTTTTTAAAATTTTATTTTATTTTATTTTTGGTGCCGGGGACCGAACTCAGGGCCTTGTGCTTGCTAGGCAAACACTGTAAACACTGAGCTAAACACACAGCCCCTAAATTTTATTTTAATTTTAATAGTGAACAAATTCATCAGGGAATTTGTACCTGTATATGAGATATCTTGCTGCCTCCTTTTTTCCCACTTCCCTCCCGTCCCTTCAACTTCTCCCTCCTTATTTACAAAGACTTCGTTTCCATTTTTTCCCTCCTTTCTTTTTTCTCTTGTCCCTCCATTTCTTTCCTCCTCCTCCCTCCCTTGTCCTCCTTCCCATTTGAACAATTTCTTCCCTTTCCCAATATCTTGTAGCTCCTCTGCAGGCCTCCACTTTCTCATCCATGCAGCAAGCAGTTCTCAGATGCTGACGTGCCAGTTAGTGGGGTTTTCTTCTCCCTTCCTTCTGCGTCTCTCCTCAACTTATTTCACGTAATAGGATTTGAGGAAAGTCAAGTCCGGCTAACAAGACCACACAACTAGGGTATTCGCATGGAGTGGGGTGGCCCTTGCTCTGATCTGGCCTTTTAGAGACACTGAGGCAGGAAGATCCCAAGTTTGACTCAGGCTGCGTAACGTGGCAATTTAGGGATATACTCTCTGAAAATAAAACGCACAGAGACACACACACACACACACATATGCACACACACGCACACTCAAACACACACAGACACACACAAAGACGACTGAGAATATAGCTCAATGCAAAGACTGTGGGACTGGTCTCCAATACTAGAAAGAAAAAATGAGAATTTAACGGTAATAGGTTGAGGATGGAAAGAATGGAGGTCAGGAAAGATTTGCAAAAGAGGCAGACGGTGGTAAAACGCCCACAGCATCGGCCCAATGGCGGTAATTGTGAGATACAGCTACCTTGCAATACGATGGCAAAATTCAGTTGAATTTGTGATTTCTCTGCACATCCACGAACAGGCCCGACGAGTCGGGAGCCCAATTTCCTCCTCACCCCGGACCCGCCCAGTGTCATGGGAGCAGCCGATGCCCTTTTCCAGTCCGGAGTGTGAGGTTGAGTTTTTCAAATGCGGTTCGAGTTCCTTTCCGTTGTGCCTGCTCATTACTTACTGCAATATATTGCTAAAATGAGACTCCACGCATCGCACCCTAACGCAGGGCCACATACACCTCATTAGCTCATGCATTATTTTACAAATATATTTTTTTTAACATACCCTGCCCGTGAACTCAAAAAATCTTTTTGGTCCAAAAATAAAGACGGCTTATTAGAATTCTAATTTAAATGACCACCAGTATGCAGTGTGCAAATGTTAGTTTAAACAGAACCAGAATATCCATGATATAAAATGTAAGTATTTCAGGTTATGTTCTTTCCATGCGTTTCTTTGAATCTTCTTACAACTTTCGGTAAAGCTTCATATATTTTCCTCTTTTCTCTCCGATGCCTTTCTTAACATAGTCAGGCCCACTTTTGCAAAAGGGATGGTCAGTTCTTGAAAATATTCCAAGCATGCTTCCCAAACTCATCGCGTAAAATAGCCGATAACGCTTGTTTACCTTGCATTCGGCCATTTCTCCAAATTACTATATTTGTCTAATGGGTTTTAATATTTTTTTCTCAGGTCAGCTTACATGCTGTAAGCTAAAGTGATCTCTTTTTGTATTTTCTTTTTTTTTTTTTTTCCCCCTAGGAGTCAAAGCAATCCCCCCACACACACACACACCCACACTGGTTTCAATGCACTGGACTCAGTCTTCAAAAGCGATCAGGTAACAGTGAAATAAAGATCATTCTGACATTCTTCTGTTTCTCTTTGAAGTTAATTTAGTAGTTTTATTTTAGGATGATAGCTGGCATTAGTTTAACAACCATCCCGTGTGCGTGTGTGTGTGTGTGAGTGTCTGTTGTAAATCTCCTTTTCTCTCTTTTATTAGTTATGTTTGCCACACACCATGTATAATGCAAACACCTATCGTGGGGAATTGGTTCATATAGATATTATATGTGGATTCCTTCTATTTTAAAGTGACTAGGTAATTATTCACAAGAGCATTTTCCATGGCTGTATTGATACACTCGGATAAATTAATGGATGATGCCATTATTTTTTTTAATTTTTTTTTTATTAGTGCATGTTTGCAAGACCTAATGATCGCACTCTTCATAGAGCCCTGGTACACATATATAATGCATCTGAATTCTTTTTTCATGCCTTTCCACTCCTTTCCCTTCACCTTCCATCGAGCTTAGTCTTCTCTTTGGCAAAAGATCACTCTCGATATTTCCTATTATCTGTCTTTTATTTTGGTTTTAATTTACACAAGAGAAACCATGTGATATTGTTCTTTATTTGCTCTTTTTTATATAATTTGCTCTTTATACTATTTATAACATATGCTCTTTATTTATATGATTTATATCATTTGCTCTTTGTTTATATGATTTATATCATTTGCTCTTTATTCATACAATTTATATAATTTGCTCTTTATTTATATAAGAGAAAGCATGTGACATTGAAGCTTCTGTGTCTGTTTTATTTCACTTAACATTATGGTCTCAAGATGCATCCATTTCCCTACAAATAAGTCAAGTGTATCCTTCTTCACAGCATAGTAATACTCCACCATGTTAATTTTAAAAACTATCCCGTATTTCTAATTCATGTTCTTCTTCACAGAAACTACTTAACCATACTGGACATTATTCCCTAGAATGCCACTAGATTTTAGACTCTTACTGAGGCATCTGTATAATGAGAGATCTTGAGTTATATATATATTTTATATATATTATTTATATGTTATAGATAATATATATTTTATATATTATATATTTTATAGATGATATATATTATATATTTTATATATTATATATATTTTATAGATGATATATTTTATATATAATATAACTTTATATATTATATATATTTTATATATAATGTATATTTTATATATTATATATATTATATATATATATTTGAGACAGGGTCTCACTATGCAGTTCAGGCTGGCCATGAACTCACAGAGATCCTCCTGCTTCTGCCTCCAGAGCCTGGGATTACAGGCATGCACCACCTCACCTGGCTTTGAATTATATTTATCAATATTGGTATATGAGTACAATAATCATTACTGTACGATACATATGCATCTACGCATTATAGAGTAAGTACTTTCATGTTTTAATTTGCTTAACTCTAAAATAATTCATAGGAGGAAGCTTTAAATATAACTCTGTTGACAGGTAAGATTTCCCTGGATAGCTGTGTGATGTTCTGGCTTGCCAAAAAGATAGCGAAGGTTGGATTTCTCTTAGAGGTGTGAACTCGGGTAAGTAGCCATTTTTTGAATGCACAACTCTTCCCAGAAAACTAATGAAACTTATACTTCCCAAGCCAGACGGTTACAGTTCACATTTGTCCCTTGGCTGGGGCTCTCAGTACCTATCAAATTGCAGCTACAACCCAAATGAGAATTTATATTTCAAGGCGACCTGACCTCAGATCTCAGCTCCTCTTGGCGGGGCATGGTGATGCATGCCTGTAATCCCAACATTTGGGAGGCTGAGGCAGGAGGATCGCCATGAGTTCAAGACCAGCCTGGACTACATGGTGAGACGTCGTCTTAAAAAAAAAAAAAAAAAAAAAGAAAGAGAAGAAGAAAAATCCTTCTCATTTGAACATTTTCTTTCCTTTCCTAATATAATACCTTTTAGTCTTTATTTACACTCCAGTTTCTCACACTAGAGAAACTATGCAGTATTTAAACATGTGTGTCCAATTTATTTCACTTAAGAGTATGGTCTCAAGATGCATCCATTTACCTAGGAATATCTCAAGCTTATCATTCTTTATAGCAGAGTAGTACTCCATTGTATAAAAAAAAAACACATTTTCTTAATCCATTCTGCTGTTCATGGGCATTTGGGCTGCTTCCAAGATTTAGCTATTACAAACTGGGCTGCTATAAACATGGGTGTGCATATATCCCTGCGGTATGATGCTTTTAATTCTTTGGGGAAGATACTAAGAAGTGGAATAGCTGGGTCAAGTGGAATCTCTATAAAATTAAAAAAAAAAAAAGAAAAAAAGAAAAATCCTTCTCTTGGTCATAAAAGACAGGGGGTCTGGTAGCTCCTGGAAGTCTTTTATTTTACATTGCAAACAGCTGGAGAAAATGGGACTCCAGCTCCAGACTTCCCTTTGTAAACTGACCTATTCGGTTTTCCTTGGTCCTTTAACAAGAGCAGTAAAAATTCAGGCTACATTGTTTTGCATCTCATTCTGACTGTCGTCCTGGGGCAGAGGAAGGCCCTGAGTTCAATCCAGAGGACTGAAAGAAAGAAAGAAAGAAAGAAAGAAAGAAAGAAAGAAAGAAAGAAAGAAAGAAAGAAAGAGAGAGAGAGAGAGAGAGAAAGAAAGAAGGGAGGGAGGGAGGGAAGGAAGGAAGAAAGAAAGAGAGAGAGAAAGAGAAAAAAGAAAGAAAGAAAAAGCAAAAAGAAAGAAAGAGAAAAAATGAAGAAAAAGAAAAGTTACAAAAAAACGTAATAAATTTAGCTGAGTAGTAAATTTTTTTCCTGAATTTTTCCCATTTTATAAAGAATTATTTACAATAACGCATCTATAAATGTGAGACTCAGCGTTGGCTTTCTATGGAGAGATGCTGTTGTGGATAGGTAAAACGTACTGGTTTGTGATTAAGTCTTTTATTGTTTAAATGTAAAGATGCACGTGTTTTTATGTTTCTGCTCTTGAAAAAGAAAGACTTGGTGCATCTGAATGGCCGCATTAGCTCCTATTTTTGAGTTCACGTAGTTTGAACTGTGGCAACCATCTATGATTTCAGATGTACTTACTCTCCCAATTAAATTCCCCCCTGGAGTTATTATTGGGCTAAATCGAATTTTTCTGCACTGTGTAATTGCTTGGGATACTTAGCAATAAAGTCACAAGCATTTCTATTTTGGTTTGGAAAGGTTTATTTCTGTTGCTTGCACATTTTCCACGACTGGAGATATTACAGAGAGCTCAATAGAGAAATTCCTCCTAGAATATTAAATGCAAACCCAACAAGGCCCTTTTCCCCTCGTAGTTCGGGCTTTTATGAGCCGTTCACAGAAAATGAGACCCTCAAAATATCAATTCCCTGAAAAAATATTTTGCTTGATTTCTTAATGCTGCTGTTAGGAACGTATTATTTAAAAACCTCTGCATGTAAAGTGAACTCTTGTTTTAATGGCTAGATTCCTGAGTCGTGCTGAGTTAGTAAATATGGAAAATAATCATCACATCATTGCCAGGCAAAGAGTGGTTACTTAAAGTAGAAAAATCGTAATCCACACAATGCAAACCACATATTCTCTTCCAAGGAAATGGCAAAAATTAACTTATTCTGGAAAACAGAGGAAAAAATAGTGAATTGAAGGAACTGTTTTTACACACTATAGGTGACAGAGTAAACACTTCTGTTAGTGGGTTTTTCAAATCGGGGAGATTATGTCTCCAATAAGAGCGAGCTATCACCGAGAGACGAAAATGGGAACATAAAAAGCACCTGACAGAAGAAACAAAACAAATAACATCGAACACCAAAAGTCCAAATGTTCATTCATAAAGTCATTCTGCAAACCCCGAGCCTGAAGTGATTCACCAAAGTAGGAAAAATTCACCACTGAACTTATGAGGGTCAAACTCCAAGACACCTTCAAGCACACATTAACGTCACTCTTTTCAAACTTTAATTTGGGAATAATTATAGCTTCGTAAGAATTTGCAAAACAGTAGGGAGAAGGGTTCTACACTGATGGAAACATTATTTTATTAAATTATGCTAAAATATCAAAGTGGAATTTACACAGGATGGAATACTACTCTGCCAGGAAGAAGGATGGACTTGAGTCATTTGTAGGAAAATGGATGTACCTTGAAAGGACAATATTAAGTGAAATAAATCAGGCCCATGAACTTAAATATCGGATGGTTTCTCTTATATGAGAAACCCAAAATATACATAAAAAGTGAAATAAAAGATAGATAATAGGAATTAGGGAGATAGATCTTTCTCAGAAAGGAAGGAGACCTGGAAATGGAGGAGAGGAGCAAAAGAGGTTGAAAAAGGACTTAAAATGTGTTGTGTACATGCACCAAGTTCAGGCTATAAATCTAAATATTATGTACTGCAATCATGGACTAATAAAAAAATTGAATGAAAGCATGAAAGAAAGAACAGTGTAGAAGGAAAGCTAAGCAGTATATCTCATTTTAAGTTTGCTTTCTAGTCATTCATCAAACTTGGGAGTTATCAAACTCTTTTGTCTATCAATACTTCCATTTTTATTTCATCTTATTTTTATTGGTGATATCGGAGAAGTCTCATACTGTTACGCAGGCCATCTTGGAATTACTAGGCTCAAGCAATCTTCCTGCCTCAGCCTCCTTCATAGCTGGGATTAGAGAAATGTTAATTGCTGATTAATATTCCATGGTAGGGAGGTGCCTCTTTCTTAAATATTTCTGTCTTCTTCTAGTTAGGGTAAACATTTCAATTTTTTTTCAAGATAAAGTACCATATTCATTGTACCATTTATGTATTTCTAAATTATTTAACATTCACGGAACTGGGTACCATTTTTATTAAATTCCTATTTTTTATGTCACTAAAAACTGATTTTTTCTCTAAGCATTTTTCCTTTTTAACATTTTTATGTTGAACTTTTTTTTGTTATACTGCTTATTCATGTTACAAAACATTAGAATTCCATGTGTACAATATGTCTTCATTTTATTCATTCCCCATTCCACCTCTGTGTCCCTCCTACTGATGCTCTTCCTCTTGTTGAATAGGAGTCTGTCTTCTACTTCTTTGTCATGTGTTTTAGATTCCATATATTAAGGAGAACATACTACATTTGTCTTTCTGGATCTGGCTTATTTCACGCAGTACAGTGGTCTCCAGTTCCTTCCATCTACCTGGAAGGTGACCGAGTTTTGTTCTTCTTTATGGCTGAGTAGTACTCCACTGGGAATACACAACACCTTTTCTTTACACATTCATATGTGGAAGGGCATTGGCTTCTTCTCTATCATGGCTACTGTGAATTATTATTATTATTATTATTATTTTGATGGTGCGGGGGATCGAACTCAGGCCCTTGTGCTTACAAGGCAAGCACTCTAATCACTGAGCTAAATCCCCAGCCCCTGAATTATTTTTTTTTTTAATCTTTTTATCAAGAACAACAACAACAAAAAAAGAACATGTATTGGTACATTGTATACATCATGATCACATTCATCATGGTTATTTTGTACCTGTACATGAGGTATCTTGGCTAACGACTGCCGTGAGTTGGGGCACCATGAACATGGATATGCAGGTAACCGTATCGTGTACCAACTTTAAGTCTTCTGGGATTATAGCCAACAGTAATATAGTTGGTTTCAGTGAAATTTCTATTTTTAGGATTTTTTTTTTTTTCGGGACTCTCCATACTGATTTCCATAGTGGTTGTACCAGTTCACTTTCTCAGGGACAGTGTAAAATGGTTTCTTCTTCCCCACAGTCTCTCCAGCACTCGTTACCCTTTGATGTTTTGATGATAGTCATTCTTTTAGAGGTGACATGGAATCTCGATTTCTTTAAGGGCCAGCCCTGTTGAACCTTTTTAATGTATTTATTGGCCATTTGTACTTTTTCTGGTATGATGTTTCTGTTTAGCTCCGATGCCCATATTTTCACTGGCTCCTCACATGGAGGGGTCTAATTTGGGGGGATTTTTTGTTTTGTTCTGTTTTGTTTTATTTTTCTTTTTTCGAGACAGTATCTTGCTATATCGTCCAGGCTGGTCTTGAACTCACTATGTAGCCCAGATTGGCTTCAAGCTCATGAAGATCCTCCTGTCTCAGCCTCCTGGGTGCTGGAATGAGAAGTGTGCACCACCACGCCCAGCTAGGTGTCTAATTTATTGAGGGTTTGGAGGGGTAGAGGGTACTGAGGATCAAACTCAGGGCCTTGCACCCCCAACACTATAATTTATTGAGCTTTCACACACTCTAGTTATTAGTCCTCTGTGGGAAGATTAGCCGGTAAATAACTTTGGCCTTCTGTAGGTTGTCTCTTCATTCTTGTTCGTCTTCCTTGCTCGCAGAAACATTTTAATTTGATGTGGTTGCCTTTGTTGACTCTTGTTAATTTTGCCTGTGTTTAACGTGTTTTTAAAAATACCTAGAAATGTGTATGTTCTGAAACTTTTTCCTTAAATGAGATTTTTTTGTACTGTTTCCTTCCACTGTCACGGCATCTACAGATTTCCTAGTTTCTCTGATACCATTTGAGTTTGGAATTGCATTTCCATTTCTCCTATACTATCTCCAGTGTAAAATAATTGTTATTTTTCTGCATGCGTTTTGCATACAGCCTAACTGGAAAATCATTTTTAGTCACACAAGCTTATGAATGCTAACTGTGTACAAAATAACACAATTCTCTTGATGAATATTTTGTCCTAATATACTAGTAGCAGCTTCTAAAGGGTCATTCTATTACCTTCTAATATTTCAATGAGATGTTCGTGTTATCTATTTAATATGTTATTTTGTACACAAATATGTTTGCTTTATATTTTTTCTTGAACTATTTAAGATGAGGTATTTGGGATAGTCTTGTGATTTAGAGTTAAAAAGCATATCTATGAAAACAGTAATACACTACATATTTCAAAATAGTTGCAAGACTGGAATATGGCTGTTTTCATACCAAAGACATGACAGAGGTTTTAGGTGGATCAAAATGCTAATTAACTTGCCTGGAACATTCTTTTATAAACCATGACATTCTACTCCATACCCGTGTACAATTGTCAAGTATTCATGAAAAACGGAACGTGAAGGAAAGTTTGTTGAATAAAAAGAGTTTATACTTCTCAGGTAGTAAGAGACAATTTCAGAACCCACCAATTCCACAGCCCAACAATTCCAGAGATCGAGTGTAGCTAGATCATTGCAATTTTTTTTTCCTTTTCATACTGGCCTCAAAGTAGCTGCTGTTGCTCCGGACATCATACATTATCCGTACAATATCCAAAGCCGGGGGGAGCAGAGACTTCTATCACAGCTACCTGCTTTTATTCAAGACTGAAGGTCCCCCCAGCGCATAACTCCTGGGTCACAATGACAAGGATATTCTACGTGCTCGGAAAGAGGGGCACACAGCAAGTCGAACAGGTCAGTGTGCAGTACTAGCTTCTAAAATGGGTTAAATTTTTACAAACACGGATCATAATACTGAGGGCTGAGATACTCCAGCTCCAAGACTAACTCTAAAGCCTTCCCATTCAACTGTGACCAATTCACCATTTTAAATAAAATGTGGACATTTGTGCACCAATCATATTGACAATGTATCTGCTGTGAATACTCATTTACATTCACAGATGCGTGTGTTCTGCTCTTCTTTTCACTGTCTTGCTTTTTTTCACTGTCTTGCCTTTTTTCACTGTCTTGCCGCAGAATACCAGACAAGCACACACACGGTTTTGCCTTTACACGCTCATCTGACAGTCCTTAATTGGACAGGAAAATTGATCATCTCTGTACCTATTGTGATCACTGAGATTGAATAATACTTGATCGCCTTCATCTTTTATTTTAATCTGTGTGTCACATACGGACATTTTTTTTCTCTCTCTCTATTTCTTCCTTTTTTCTCAAACACAGTCTCACCATGTAGTCCAGGCTGACCTTAAACTCACCATTAGCCCGTGTTGACCTCAGACTCACTGCGATCCTCCTGCCTCAGCCTCCTGAATGCGAGATTACAGGGGTGCACCACCATACCTGACCACTGATTATGTTTTATTTACAACCATGTTGATCTGGAGATGCCTACACACATTCCTATATTGAAATCTGCGTTTTTATATTACTAAACATAGATCACTTTCATCTTTTTATAAGGTCTGTATATTACCCTGTAAAATTGATGCGGGGCTATTTACTTAATATGCAGAAATTTAACTTATTATATCGATTACTACTTTGAATATTTCTGTGTTATTTTACGCTAACATCTTGAAGTCCCATTCAGCATTTTTTTTCTTTTCTTATTTTGTTTTCTTTGTGTGTGTGTGTGTGTGTGTGTGTGTGTGTGTGTGTGTGTGTGTTTCTTTTGATGAATTCTAACATTTTAAATGGGCAGAGACCACAATGGGACATTTCTAACATTGCAAATAATTCAGAAACATCACCTGGAAAGTTAAAATCTAGTTTACCTATATAGTAAAATCCCTTTTGGGATATGCCATCATCCCAAAGCTGGGAGAAGGTCTTTTTATTTAAATCCTAAGCACCTATCACCACGTCGTCAAGCTTTGCCATCTTCGGCAAGATTTGAGAAGTGTGTATTTGCAGTTAATATTTGCATTTTTCTCATCACATGTAGGGGAGATAATCTTCAGGATTAAAGTCAATTCTCAGCTGCAATTTTAAGTGGAACGGATGGTTTAATTTTCAATGCAAACACTTATTTGTGACCTGTGTGAATGCATCAGATTATCCCAATGAAAATATTAACGACGTCTCTCCGGCAGTATCTTCCCATTGATAAGTTACTTTCTTTCTATTTCTCCCCTGCAACTGTGTATATTTAAATGTTTATTAATATGCACAATTAATATATGGTATGGTAATAAAACCTGAAATATGAAAAATATGCATATCTATCTTCTGTTGAAAATCCTGCCTATTTTAATGCAGTTCAACATATTTTCTCCCAAACTCTGCTTAACATCTTTCTTATGAAGTCTGGTTAGAACGAATGATCTGTAAGATGTATAATCATATATATTTTATATAATCTATAAGATATAATCAAAGTCTGTGTTGTTGGTATTACCTTATAGTTTTGTTTTGTTTTGTTTTGTTTGTTTTGTTTGTTTTGTTTGCCTGGCGGAAACTACTAAAACAAAATTTCACCAGAATAAGTCACTAAGTCGTTTGGTGATGGTACCAAATCCTCTTTATGCAGCACTACCTTGGGCTCGCTGGAATATTTGGGAGATTTCTTTAAATTATGTTTGGTATGTTTATACATTTTTTAAGTTGTTCATTTAATTTTTATTAGTATATGGTTGTAGTACCTAATGTTCACTTCTCACTGTGGAAATCGGTATGGAGATTCCCCTTCTAGGGATCTTCCCAAAAGAGGTAAAATAATTCAGCGATCCACGTTTGTATCAGCACAACTCACAACTGCTAAATCGTGGACGCTGCCTGTATGTCCGTCAACAAAGGAGTTCATAAAGAAAATGTAGTATTTACACACTGTGGAGTACTACTCTGCCAGGAAGAAAGATAAACGTAAGTCATGTGTAGGAAAGCAGAGGCTCTCTTCCGTCCTGCCCTCTCTGTTTTTCTTCCCTTCTTCTTTTCCTCTTTCTCTCCTTTCATGTTGTTTTTTTTCCCTTCTTTCTTTTCTCTTCCTTTCTTTTTTATTTCTTCCTTTCTTCCTTCTTTCCCTCCTTCTGTCTTTATTTCCTCTTTCTTTCTTTTCTCATCAGCAATAGTCAACTACACTCTAACAGCATTAGTCATTGCACTTCATTGTAGACATTTATATTTCTGTAACTTCAATGGTCGCATCTCGCTTTTATTCCCAATTCACGTCATTCGTCATTTTTCTTGCAGAGTTGATCTCAATTTGTCAATTGTTTAAAAAATTCACCTTCATTATGACCTCTGCTCATTCTGTATTCTCCATCTCATTCATGTCCACTCCAATATTACTTCCTTCCTTCTTCCTGCTTGTATCTGTCAGAATTTAATCTTATTAACTGATTATCTTTAGGTGAGTACCTTGATCATTGCCATACGATATTCTTATTTTCACGCTGTAGACACTGAAAGCTATAAATTGCCATTTTTGCACTGTTAGTTGTAAAAAACAAAATCGCAAAGTCCTGTCCAATTTGATAGATTGCCATTTTATTTTCTTTGGCTTTAAATCGTATATAGTTTCCTCTGATCCCATTTTTGGCCCACGCATTTCTCAGGAGTGTGCTGTTTAACTTCCATATCTTTGCAAATTGCCAAAATTTCTTTTTCTTTCTTGATTTCTAAGTCAGCTCCAGAGACGTATTTGTATTACTTGCATCCTTTAAATTTTATGACGGTGGATTATATGTGGATAGGTAATTTTTTCACTGGAAGGGCTCATCTTCTATACTGTCAGACACTTACAAAGAACTTCCGTGTTGACACATTAGATATTAGTATAATCTTGTATTTTTAAATTGTTTATGCTTGTAACACATAATAAATACATTTGTCTTGGGGAATTGCTACATATACATACCATGTCTTGATCTTTTTTCTTTCCCCTTCTTTTCTTTACCTTCTCATCCCCTTCACATTGCTTTGTTTGTTGTACTTGATCTTTCCTTTTTCTCTTTAAATGATTTATTCTTTTCATTTCTCATATATATTCTTTTCTTCTTGGTTGTAAACCAAAATTATGGCCAGACATTGCTAAATATCTTCCAGAGTGAGGAGCAAAGTTGCTCTCTCTTAAGACCTCATTTGTGGGCAACTCTTTTTATGTTATCCAATCCCTCCAGCAGTTGTTGTGACGGTAAATACCTGATCTTATTTAGCTCTGAATCCACCCAAAAATCGGATCCCAAGATGGCTATTGGGGGTCCTCAGATATTGATACCTATTACCCGCAACTAACTACAGTTACTGATTATCATTCCCTGGACACTCTGGTGGGTAAATATCCATGTATCATGGCAGACTGCTTGCAAGACATGAGGGTTTCTAGAAATAGGAGAGAGCTGTAGAAAGGTAAGAAGGAAGCTACATAAATCTCAATTATTATTGTCTGAAAAAGTAAAAAGAGAAACCTCCAAGACCCAGAGGAAAATATGGTGAAATTTATTTCCATTCCATAACTCAACATGCAGTAGAATCACCCAATTGACCGATGATCTCTTTGGAGATTTATTTTAAATTTTATATTAGTCCATTGCACTCTTACTTCATTTTTACCTTGCATAAATACACAGTTATGTACCATTAGTCTAAATACACTCTTTCAATTTGTCTCAGGCTTAAGCACTGAATTAAGAAAGGTTCCTCTTTCTATTTATGTCTTTTCTTGCTGAAATCTAGATGAGGAAGCTACATGTAATCACAACGCACAAACTCGGGCTGCTAGTGGAAAAAAAGAAGAAAGAAAAAGGAAATATTCTCTAAAAAGACACTGTCTGAAGGTGTGTGCACTCAATTTACTTTGCGATGGGTTTCATAGCTTTCTTGGAAACGTCTGTGTAGAATTTCGCCATCAGGAAAGATTTTGTGTCAGTGGAGACCCACGAAGGGAAGCAGGCAAGAATGAGACGAGGAGGGCGGCCATCCGCCAACCAGGGAGAATGAGGCGGACGTAGCTAAAGCTGCAGGGACAAGCTTAGATCTGGTGGAAGGATAAACTTTGTAACTGGAGATTGGAGAAGAAGTGAGAAAGTTGCAAAAATTGAGAGGATGGCATAAGAGTTTGTCCAACTTGGAAAAAGTTGTGGGGTTCGGTTCTAAGTAAAAAGGAAGCCATGGACACATTTTTAGACATAAAATGGCACTGTACAGATCCTTGTTCACCATGGAAGTAATTGCGCTCATTTGTTGCTGGTAGATGTGTAAACATAGGAAAAAGAGAGATTGAGTAGAACCGTGTACTTGAGGTCCTAACAATTGATGGAAGATCTTTAAGGAAAGGAAAAGAGAGAAGAGAAGAGAGACAGACAGGCAGGCAGACAGGGACACAGACACAAAGAGAGAGACAGAGAGAACAATATACATTGCTCAATAAGACTCAGGAAAGAAAATTATCAACCTTGATCAAGAATTGAGAAAATATTCTATACTACCCTTATTTCCATTTCTCTTTTCCTCTAGTACTGATCTGTTACATTTGCATCAGTCTGTTGTAGAGAAAAAACAAACATGGAACCATGTGACCAAGTCAGCTCAGGCTTCCAAAACAAAACCCAAGAACCTGGATATTGACACACAGCAGATTCTGAGGCCCCAGTCCTAGAGCCTGGAGTCCCCTGCACTAGTCTCTCCCTGTCTCGGTCCATCACGCCCGCCATATGCAATCCCACAGCCCGGGCAGCCGGCAGACAGCAGACCTCGGTGGCCCCGTCCTAGAGCCTGGAGTCCCCTGCACTAGTCTCTCCCTGTCTCAGTCCATCACGCCCGCCATATGCAATCCCACAGCCCGGGCGGCTGACACACAGCAGATCTTGGTGGCCCACTCCTGGAGGCTGAAGTCCAAGGTCCAGGTGTGGTGGATCAATGTCTGATGACAGCTGATTTGTGGGTCACAGATGGTGCCTTCTCACTGCGTCCTCACATGGTAGACGAGGCGGGGAGCTCTCTGGGTTGTCTGTGATGAGGGCCAAATCCCACCCATGAGGGTCCGCCCTCAGGACCTCAGCTTCTCCCAGAGCCCCCAGTCCTGACATAGCACCTTGGGGCGAGGATTCAGTATAGGAGGTTTTGTGAGGGTCACACATAATCAGTCCATAGCAGAGCCCAAGATTAAAGTCTTGGCCAAGGAAGGAAGCCTAACTAAAAGTAATCTAAAAAACATGGATCTTTCCTTAAAACATTTAGAAAAGGGCTAAGATTAAAAATCAATTACATCATTTTATAACCAACAATGATGTTTTAAAACATAAATAATAACATTGACACTGAAATGTCAGTTTCAGGTTTTTAAGAAAGATTAGAATTGGCAGTGTCTTTTCACAGCTTTATTTATGATCAGGTACATATTTTTGGTAAACTGAAGAGCATTAGAGAAAAAGATGAATATGATTAGGAAGTTTCCTCAAGGGAACTTGAATTATATAAGAGATGAGTCCTTAAATATTATGTCATAACTTGATAACGTCATCCAGGAGGGGAATAAGGCATTTTCCACCTTCAGAAAGAACCCAGTTGGAATTCCTGGATTTTTTTTCCTGTGTTCAAAGTCTCTTTTGCACAACGTGAGTGGTTTTTGCATAAACATATTCAACTTCTAAGAGCTAAATGTTTCTACCAATCATAAAGAGGGCAACGATGTTCCATTTATAAAGCAAGCCTTCATCACCGGGGATCTCAATTTATTTTTCCTTTTCCTGGAAAGATGATACACTGTTTTGAAAGGTTTTGAAGAACTGACAAGGGAAATGAGTTGAATTATTCAGTCTTATTCAACAGCATATTTTAGTTAATACATGCACCCTCATGGTACTTGCCAGTCATACCTCAGGGGCTGTTATGCTTTTAAAATATTTGGACAGAAAAAAGATAACAGTATTAAGAAACATGGTAAATAACTCGAACACTATAATTGGTGTGAGAAAGACACCACATAATACTTTATGCTGGGCTCTTTTAATAGAAAACAAAACAATACAATGGATGACAATTTCAGGATTTGAAATCGTTTCGTAATTTTTTTACCCCGTGAACTGGAGCCTAGTTTTTATGTTAGCAGCTGTGCTGCGAAAGCGAAAATCACACCTGGATCATTGGGAAATCTATTTTAAATTAGAAAAAAATCACAAGACTTTTGTTACTTTCATGAGCTCAAAGATCTTGCCAGGGAAGTTATTCTTCCAATCCTGAGGTAGCTTGTATTCTGGAGAGACTTCATAATTCTCTTGTGGATTCTCAATGAATTACACATTGAATCTGATTTTAGAACTGTATTTTTAATAAATATGGGTAATGGCCTCAGAACAAATTGGCACCAATATATGAAGACCACCTCTAAGTTGTCTTAACGTTGGAAAAGTGAGAGAGAAGTGGATAGATCCAGGACTGCGGAGGGGAACTGACAGAGGGACGTATTTGCAATGGTTTTGATTCTCAGCAGAGCCAAGGAAATCTCACAATTTAAGTCAAAACCAGAGTTGTATTTATGTTAGGGCAAAAGCGATTTCACTCCAAGCTGAAAAAAAACACGTGATTTATCTTGAGCTAATATCAAAGGATCAAGTGTGTTCCCAGTGTCAGGGTCTGATTAAAAAAAATACACACACACACACACACATCACTCCAATATGTTTGTTTATCTATAACATGCTGGGAAATTGTGCAGGACAGATCTGCCCAAGGTTACTCCAGGGCCGTGGTGGCAATCCTACAGCCACAGCACGCTGTTTGTTATCATTAAAATCTCTAAAAGGTTCCCCATCCCTGCCCTGGGGCCATTTTGAAAGTTATGGTCCAAGGTACGTGTGGAGATGCCAAACCGAATCCATATAGCAATAATTAAATATCTCATACTGACATTCTGTTCAATTATATGCTGTATCTAAAGTATTATAGCGTGTGTTAATTGATTTCCTTACATATCTTGGCCGGTGGTGTGTCAAATGGAAAATCGCACCACTAGGTAGGTTTAGAGTCAAGAAAAGCAGCTAGGGAAGTTTTGCACAAACATATGGGCTATATGGAGTATGAGACTGGTTGGTGATGGCTCTTGGAAGAGTAATGCCAAAGGCAGTGTGTGTGTGTGTGGGGGTGTGTGTGTGTGTGTGTTTCTTTTATCAACCCACTACTCAAGACAATGATTTTATAGCACATAAATGTACACAGTGCATCCTAACAATTATTTCTATTTGGACTCAGATGTTGGCTTTCCATGTAAATCCAACAAACACAGAATCATTTCAAACCCACAGAAATCACCTAGAAGAATTATCCTAGCAGAAATCACCTACGAGTTTTCTGCTCTCTGATTCAGCGTGGAGCAAATATCAGATCAACGTTCAACTGTTTTCTGGGTAAAAGAAAAATTCTCTGCACACAACTAGACAGCCAGGTTAGTACCCAAGAGAAGAGAGCAGAAGAGTTAAAAATTAGTAGCTTCATCTCCATAAAAGGAGTGAGAGTGTTAACCTAATCTGATGAAGCTGATTCATGTGTCTCCCCAAAATGAATGATTTTATCCACTATCATGCTTTCATTCAATTAAAGCTCATCATAGCATTCAAGCCGTGTCGGCCATGAACAACATACGTGGCTCGGCACGTTAATAAAATATGAGAATGTGCTTCGCCCTCCAGGTTTCAAGCCAGCTAGTCAGATAGCCTCCCTTCCTGGATGGCACATATTTGTCATAACCCAAGACGTTTCAAAGAAACAAAATCTGCATGAATAACACCCTGAAAATTCACATTTACACTGGACATTCTTCACTTCTCTATATACAAAGGGGCCATCCCACCTAGAATTAGATATAGGGTCCTTCCTATTGTGAGGGTCCTCAATGACTTGTCTGGTTGTCTGCTGGTCTGTTTGTATATCCATCCATCTACCCATCCATCTATCTATGCACCCAACTGTCTGTCTATCTATCTATCTATCTGTCATTTATCTACCTATCTATTGAGTGTCTATAATCTTTCATCTGTCTAGCCATCAATTCATCCACCCATTACCCATTCATGCACCCATCTACCCATTCATCCACCCATCTACCCATTCATCCACCCATTCACCTATCTACTCATCTGTTGATCCATCTTCTCTATTATCTATCACTTGTCAATATCACTGTTCCTCTTTTAATTAATAAAGAACTTGGAAATAGTTCAAAATGTACATAGTGTTAATTTCATAGTATTTCACAAACATGAATTATTTTATCCTGTTTAAAACCATGTGCCAAGAAAAAAACAGAGTAATTCAGACTAAAGCAGTAAAGAAACATATTACATTTGACTATTACCTTCTTGTGAGCTGACTTACGATTTATAAGTCTCTCGAGTTTTATATCACATGGATTTTTATTCGCTTTCAATAAATGTCACTTTGTAGAAATTTGACCATGAAATTCTGAGATGTCATTCATATCTTGGATAACTTCTAATTCAGAAAAGAAAATTACATAATTATATTATAAAGTCCTTAAATTAGGTAGAATTGTAGCCATCATTATTCTATGTTAAGGTCCTATTACTATGTGATTGGCACTAAGAAAGATATCAATTCTGGGCTCAAATGTGGGCCTATCTACTTGTCTGTCTGTCTAGGTATCTATCTGTCTATCTATCTATCTATCTATCTATCTATCTATCTATCTATCTCTACATATATCTATATGTACTTAGCCGAACAGTTATTGTCTAGCACTAAGTCAGGATAGAGGCATGTTCTAGGAATTTTTGGATCTACCTTCTCCGGGTCAGAGTAACATGCTTTAATTCATTCAGACTATTACAAAAAAGGAAGTTATCAAGTAAGTCAATGGTGTGAACAACGGACATGTATTACTTACACTTCTGGAGGCTGGAGTCTGAGGTTCAGGCGAGGCAGAGCCCGTGTCTGGTGAGGGCCGCTTCCTGGGTGACAGATGGTGTTTTCTCGCTGTGTCCTCACAGGGTGGAAGGGGCGGGGAGCTCTCCGGGGTCTCTGTGAGGAAGACACGGATCCCACCCATGAAGCTCCACCCTCAGGACCTCACCTCTTCCCACAGCCCCCAGTCCTGGCACAGCACCTTGGGGGTGAAGTTTTAAACACACATATTCCAACCACGGTGATCCATGTAACCCAAACATTTCTTCTCTTCCTCTACTCTGTGTCATGAGGATAAAACTATTGCAATCTGTCTCCTCCCACATTATTCCATTGATCATCATGGTTGAATATAGACATTCTCCCTTCTAGATGGATTTCTTTCAGTCTGTAGTAATATATTTTTCCCCAAACAATAGTGATGGTTCAATGCTTATGCCTCAGATAGATAAGCAAATTTTCTACCTGTTCTAGAAAGAGTTCCCAATATCCATGACCTTCATGGAAGCTGTAGAATGCAGTTTTAACACTTATCCCAGTACCCTTATTGAATAATTTTAACAGACCAGAAGAGCAGAGTGTTTTTATGGGCCATTGACCTCCCTTTATTTCTGAATGGTGTGAAAGACCTTGGCTCTATTGTAATTTACTTTAGTAAGACCCACGCAATTTCAGGGGTGCGGGTGTAGATTTCAGCCATAAACATTTTCCATGCCTGCTGCTCTGATTGGGATTGTTGGGACGTTTTCCGTTCTCCACAAGTGCATATTTTTTGGGTAAATTCAACAGGATTAAAGACGGGCACCGTCCTTTGAGTGAGATGATACAGAGACAATAAGGGCTCAACTCCAATTTCGGAAGAGGATGGAAGATTACCAGGATGTAACCTTCTCTGATTTCAAATAGTACAGCTGATGGAAATCAAATCAAAACCAAGCTACCAAGACATCTGCTAGGTCAGACACCTCACTCTATGACAGCCTGGAAATAAAATACTCTTAGAAAAGACCATTCCCTTTGGAGAAAAATTAAAATTAAGTGTACTATACACAACCATCAGGAATGTCCTTTCAACTAATACTTTATGCAAAAGGATAAATATCAATCTATTAACAGACCCACAAAACCTTCCTGCAATTTTATTTATGTAGAATATTTTACTAAAAATCGTCAACAGATTCACGGAGATGTTTTGGCAAAACCAAGTACTACATCTTTGAAACATAGTTATAGCCTGTTCCAATAGGAACATAGTGATTAAGGAAAACAGATTCTGTCCAGATTTGGAAAGAGAGTGAATGAGTGATTTTTTCTAAATTTCTGTCTCCTAGTTAAACAATTCTTCCCAAGTCTGTCCAAAACGATTGATCATTTCAATTCTATTTATTTATGTATGTATTTTTTCATAATCCGTGTGTAATACACAATCCTTACATTCTCTGTGTGGAGTTCTTGGATGTACATAGCACATCTTGATTTCTTTTTTTCATTCTTTTTCCCTACTCTCCTTCTGTCCTTCCTCTATCTTTTGATCCTTTTCCCCTTTGAGAAAGATCTGTCTCCCTGCTTCCTATTATCTATCTTTTATTTTGTTTTTATTTATAATTTGGGTTTCTCATATAAGAGAATCCATGTGATATTGAAGCTCATGTATCTGATTTATTTCATTTAACATCTTGGCTTCGAGCTGCATATATTTTCCTACAAATAACTCAAATTTATCCTTCTTTATGGCAGTATCGTACTCCACTGTTTATAATCACCACATTTTCTTTATCCATTCACCTGTTGTGGATATATATATATATATATATATATATATATATATATATATATATATTCCAAGGACGTAAGATTCATTCCCTTAAAGAAAGCAGAGTTTTATTTAAATTGCCTAGAAAATACTATTACAAAAATATAAAAGGTACAGCTATATTCATTTAAGATGGACCAATCCTTCTCCAATCTTGTTCTCTGAGGTAAATATTAGGATTGGTATTTAAATTATAAAATGATTGTCCCAGATAACCCATAAAATGACACAAAACAAAGTGGGTGCCTGTAGTTTATTTTTCTGTTTAATTTTACTGATGTCGTTTGTGAAAATATGTGTCACACCAAGTTAGATGGCCAATATGCACTGTTCCTCTTACGGTCGCCACTGAATGATCCTTATATGATTTAAAAGACATCAAGGAAGGTCCTGGAATTAGCACAAATCTCATTAAAACTCAGACCGTCTGCTTCAGAATTCTACCCACTTTCCAATTTATCATCCCAGTTTTCTGGCTCCTAAATAGTTTTTCATGTCTCCTTACTTCTTACTTGTCACTATTAATTTTCATCTTTCTTGGATTTTTTGCCTGTATGGACATTTATTATATTTCTTGTCAATATTAAAAACAATTTAACAGTGCCATGCACGGGATTGCTCATTTAACTTACTGTGTCATAAATTATACTGATGTCTTGGTGTTATGACAAAAGTTGCATGACAAGCAGCCACTGTGGGTCAAAATGAGTCACAAGACTCTACCCAGAGCCCTGTTCTCTTCCACGTTTGTTTACTGCCCGATTCTTTTTATCATGTGAAAAACATGCATATAAAATCAAATTTTCACATATATGTTATTTTCAGTGGCATTCAGTGCCCTCACACTCTTATGCCACCATCAATGGTATCTAACTTCAGAGTAGTTTTATTGCCACCCTAACCTGGCAGCATCCACCATCAAATAGTCATTTTACATCCTCACCTCTCCTCACCTTCTGGCAACCACTAATCTGCTTTCTGTCTGTTTCTTCCTCTTCAGAATATTTTATACGAATCAAATCGTGTATTTCTGCCCTTTGTTTTCTGCTGGTACCTTTGGATGAGCATGTTGTTTTTTAGTTATCCACATTGCACCAGATATCAGAGCTTTATCCCTTTTTAAGGTTGAGTAGTATTCCATTGTTTGGATGAAACAGAATATGTTCAGTAATAAATCATTCGATAGACATTTGCGTTGTATTCATATGATATGATTAAATTACAACAGAAATATAATAATATTCTGTCATATTAATATAACACATTTTAGAATATATTTAATGCTAATACAATGTCATATGAATAGACAACATTCTGTATAAATATAGAATATACTATGTTTTATCATATACATATTACATAATTTATTATACTAAAATTCACTCTATAAATATATTCTATTTTATTCATATTGAACTATTAAATATTTATTTTAATGTTTCAAAATTGATTTTATAGGTATTCTATATATTTAGTATATTCCTTATTAATGTACTTAATTATATAGTATATCATTTAAATATATTTTATTTTGCATATATATAATGTGCAATACATATAATTGCATGCAGCATATTAATATACAGCATATTATATAGCTTATAATAATCATGTGCAAAATAGTCAAATGCATGTAACATATTAATATACAGTATATTATATAGCTTATAATATGTGTATCATTTTGTTAATATGCAATATATTGCATGACATTTATAATATAGAGTGTATTAGCAGTTGTAATATGTGGTATATTAATTTGTTGAATATAATTTCTATATTACATATTAATATACTTGTATTAATATCGCTTATTATTGTTAATATGACTCACATTGTTATAATTCACATATGTAATATATTGGAAAAGTTCTGGCTAATTAATGATTAATATAGGCATTCAAGGAAGCCTTAATGGGGGGACCGGGGTTCCTCTAGGCAGGGAAAATGTAGGGTAAAGGCCTCACTGGACATTATTAAAATTTAGTAGACAATTTTGACCCCCGCAGCCAGACTCTGAAAGGTAAAGACAGCTATAATCTAATATTTAGAAACATAAAGGCAGCTAGTTTCCCACAGTTAAAGAGACAAAGGCAAAGGAACTAGTTTGGGGAGGCCCCAGGTAGTGAGATTAACATAAAAATCACAAACTCCCCCGTTATCTGAGCACTACATGTAACATAACCTGGCCCTGAGACACCCACCCATAATCTTACCCCCCACCAATAACCAAGGAGACGTCACATGAGGCCAAGAGAAATTGAGGCAGAGGTGACAGACAACCCCAGGAGCCAATCAGCTTCAAGGACTCACACACAGAGGCGCCCAATAAAAATGGACTACAGAGAAGTTGCCCAGGAGTATTTCGCCTTCAAAAGCTCCCTACTCATTGAGTAGCTGTCCATCATCTCTCTTTTTCCCCCTTTTTCACCACCTTTAAATAATTTGTCTTCTTTTCGTTAGAATCCAGTTACTTTAATTCTCTATTGTAGCTGGGTTTACGATCCCCAGGAGCTGCTTTTTCTGGCAGGGCAGCGGCTGACAGTCCACCTCTGGATCTAACACTTGCTTATCACACCTCCAAATGGATACTTTATTTATATTTAAAATTGTTATATTTCATTCAAGGCAATTACCCAAGGGTTTCCCTGACTCATAATCTTGTTCAGAATAAATATCATTCATCTATTCATCCAACTGAAGTTTAAATGCATTTTTGGGGAATTTTTATGACAGAAATGAAATAGAAATACATATATGCATATAAACCAGTATATGTGATATATATATGATCTATATAAAAACATCTATTTATAGTAGCTCCGTAGTATGAAAAATGTCTCTTCACTTTAGCAGTTTTGTTTTGTACGAAAGACATGGGTTTGCAATCAGCAGGAGGTGCATTTTCTAGCAGGGCAACAGCTCACAGAGCACCTTCGGATGTAACCGTGTGGTGACATGGCTGGCCAATTGGAGTCTAAAGAGGACAGAGTCACATGGCGAGAGAAGTGAATCGTGGCGGCGAGGGACTGGAGATGAGCATTCTGGGTCACGGGATAATTACTACTGTGTAGAGGTTGGTAAATTTAGTAAACTTTCTGCAAGTCTAACTGAAGATAGTTCCCCCAGCCCTACCTGCTCCGTATCATTCAGACTGGAATTTCTCAGCTGATTGTATCAAATCATGCTACACTGTCTTTCTTTTCTTTTTTTTAATTTTATTTTAATGGTACATTTTAGGTGCGCAGAGTGATAACATTCATCATTGGGGATTTGTACCTGTACATGATATATCTTGTTGCTGCTTTTTTTCCCATTCCCCTCCCCTCACCCCCTCCTCCCTCCTTATTTACAAAAGCTTTGTTTCCATTTTTCCTTCCATTTCTTATTTCTCTTGTCCCTCTGTTCCTTTCCCCCCTCCCTTGTTCCCTTTCCCATTTGGACATTTTCTTCCCTTTCCCAATATCATACATTTAGTCTTTATATACACTTCAATTTCTCACACCAGAGAAACTATACAGTATTTAAACGTGTGTGTCAGATTTATTTCACTTAAGAGTATGGTCTCAAGATGCATCCATTTACCTAGAAATATCTCAAGCTTATCATTCTTCACGGCAGAGTAGTACTCCATTGTATAAAAAAAAAACACATTTTCTTTATGCACTCTGCTGTCGATGGGCATTTGGGCCGTTTCCCAGATTTAGCTGCTGCAAACTGTGCCGCTATAAACATGGGTGTATGCTACACTATCAGTTGCAACTCCATGTCAGTTCCAACTACCCGGGATGGAAACACTTCGTGAAATGTTCACTACGCTACTACGGACAACGTGCTTTTGCGTGAAAATCTCACATTCCAATGCAAAAACACGGAAGGCCTCGGAGATGAATGAAGATGAATTGCATAGCTTCCAGCACCTCAGGAAGTCCTGCTGGGTGACTTCCCAGCTCTTCTCTGGCCCGAGTCACTAGGAATCAGGGGACACTTTCCACAGCATCCAGACATCAGAACTCTCTGTGCTGTTCTTCTAGCATCCACCTCTGTTTCCCTAACACCATTTAGCAGCAGGAGACTGTAATCGCCACAGTCTGTGTCAGAATCCCATCATCCACCCTAAACACTGCCAAAAAGAAGAAAAAAAAAAAAATGAAGAAGAAGCCAAAAGGAATCCAATACAGAAATATTTCTGCCTTTGCTCTGTATTAATCTACATTTTTGGGGTTAGAGTTAAGGTTAGGATTAGAGTTAGGGGGATAGGGTAAGTGCTGGGGATGGAACTCAAGGCCTACTTACTTGCTAGGGACAGGCTCTACCTCTTGAGCTAAATCCTCAGCACTATTAATTCACTTTTTGTGGCCACACTCAAACCAAGTTTCAGTCTTGCAGCATCTGTCTCTAATTTATCTTTCTGCCCCAAAACCTCCCGGCAATGAAATCACAATTTGGAAAGCGTAAGAGACTAGATGACTTCCTAGTGCTTGGTGCAGGCAGGAATGTGTATAATGAAGAGTCTGTTTAAATGTGGCCCCAGTCTGAACCCTTCCTGCTGCCTCCAAGGCGACATAGTTCTCATCCATTACCATTTCTTTCCAGAAGAACGGGGGCTAATGGTTTGTAGAAAATAAAATAACCAAGGCATGAAAGGTGTTGGCATCTTTGCTTTTTTACTTCGCAGATTATTTCTTCAGTGACTTTATGAGTGGTTTTCTCTTTGGTGTTCTGATAAAAATTAGGACATTTGGAGATAACTTGTAAGCGCAAGATGTATTCGGAATGAAATGAGAATAAAAATGTACATTACAAGTTGGGGCGTGTGGCAAAAGAAAGTAGCGCATCACTGATTTTTTTATGTTAGAAAGGAAGAAATAACTTAA
>PVJO010020246.1:19559-32601 GCA_004026905.1 Hystrix cristata | reverse complement strand
TAACGTATTTCTATTCATTGATTTTCTTAAAGTACTTTACAAAAACTACATGATGCAATACAGGTTTTAACAGCCAACATTAAATCAATTATACACTGTGCTTTTATCAGTATATAGTGATTTCATTAATGTTAAAAATGCAAAAGATTTTTTTACTTTTCCTACTGCACATTCCATTTATTGATCTTCTTATCAAATACTCTTTGATCACTCTCCATGCATGTTGATGTGGATTATTATTTGCCACTATTTTTTCTATAGTTGATTTTGAATACAGATTAGAAATAAAAATTGGAACGCTGACCTCTGACAATGAGTGATAATGTGACATGGTACATCGCCTGGCATTTTCAGAGCTCGGCCTTGCAGAGCCCTCTTTTTATGGCGCTCAGAGAGTCATGGATTTGCCACTCATGTTTACAGCACAGAAAGCCGATTGTACAAATAAATCCTGACTGTCTGCATCACTTGTTAACGAACTAATTTAACCAGGCTTTCAAAATTTCCCTCTAAAACCACAGTAATTTATATATTCAAATTAGAAATCAAACTCTTAAAGAAAGAAAAAATATTAGCATTTTATCCTCTCTCCGTGACCTGATCCATAGTGAGAAACAATAGCTAACTCAGGTTGTTTCCATATCATCTTACAAGTTAGAATAATTAATATGTTTACTGCTATTTTCTATTGCTAATAACACAATACTACAGATTGGGTACGTTACGGAGAAAAGAGTTATATATATATATATATATATATATATATATATATATATATATATATGTATATGTATACATACTTATTTATTTGTATTTATTTTTATTGTTTGAGACAGGGACTTACTATGCAGTTCAGGCTGGCCTCGAACTTGCGGCGATCCTTCTGCCTCAACCTTCCAAGTGCTGGGATTTCCAAGTGCTGGGATTACAAGCATGTACCACCACACTCAGTTGTATTTTTGGTGAGCATTCCAGAGATGCAAAACCCAAGAGCTGTATGGTGACTGTTTTGTGCTGGCAGAGTCTCAGGCAGGACAGAGTATCACATGAATAGACAGGTATTACCTGAGTGTGTGTGTGTGCGTGTGTGTGTGTGTGTGTGTGTGTGTGTACTGTTTGGCTTCTGGTTTCTTTCGCTCTTGTTATAAATCTACTAGGATTCTGCCAGGGGGCTCTACTTAATGACTTTATCAATAATTAATCATCTCTCAAATTGCCAAATTCTAAACATCATTGTGGGATTAATTTTATGCCTTCTCAGTACCTCATAGTGCAGTTTATATTTTAACACATTAAAATCTGGGGGACACGGGGTTGGGGATTTAGCTCAGTGGTTAGAGCCCTTGCCTTGCAAGCACAAGGCCCTGAGTTCAATCCCCAGCACCAAAAAAAAAAAAAAAAAAAAAAAAAAAAAAAAAATTTGGGGGACACACTCAAGTTCTATCCAAATAATAACAATATATTTATCTAAAATACTAATAAATTTGAACTTGCTAATGGAATGTAGACATTTTAAATCTTTTGTATAAATTATTTCTCTCCTGATCAGAACATGAACTACCATAGCCGAAATCTGTTGTGTAATTCTCTCTTCCCAACATTCCCATGACTGAAACTTCATACTTTTGATTGACATACGTATTTTCAAGATGAGTTAATATATTCAGCTACATTGCAACTTAGTTTTCGAAGTCCAGGACCTTGTCTGCCTTTCAGGTGACTTTGTATAAATCTCTTTTGATATATAGTGTTGATTTTCAGATGTAACTCTCACAGGACATTTTATATCCTTTGTTTCCTATTTATATTTGATATCTAACATCCAACACAATAGCTATCACTTCCAGTTTAGTGTTGGCTGTGACTTTAATCGTCCAAGTCATTGATAAAAATGTAAATCAAAACAGGGGCCAAAACCTCTGTTACATGCCACTAGAATCTGTTTTCTCTCCTGACAGTTTCCCATAATTATAGCCTTTTCTAAACATGATCAACTGCCATGACTGCCGGCAGCCTCACTCAGATGCCCGCCTTTCTACAAAATGAATTCTTGTTCTCAAGGACAGCATGTGAGACCTTCTAAAATGTCTACCTGAAATCTAGATGTACTAGTCAATAAGGTAACTAAACTAATAGCTTAGTAAAATTATATAAAAGAAAATACAATTTGTCTGAAAAAATCTATTATTTTATTTAAGAACATTTCATTATATATTTAAAAAGTATTACAGGATATCTTCTTTCACTGTTGTTAACACACTAAAATCTGTATATTTATATTAAAATCTGTCTGTTTGTAAATGTCTCTTCAGCCCATTCATGCAGAAGCCTGGGATTACAGAAGCTTTTCAGTCCTTCTTACCCATTTTCACTGTCACCGAATCTAAGATTCATCTATTCCATCCACTTCTACTACCTACACTCCTGAACA
Source organism: Hystrix cristata (assembly GCA_004026905.1). Lineage (NCBI taxonomy): Eukaryota > Metazoa > Chordata > Mammalia > Rodentia > Hystricidae > Hystrix > Hystrix cristata. The sequence goes on along the minus strand of PVJO010020246.1, from coordinate 30,170 downwards.
TCACGATCTCTGTTTTTAGAATCATTGCAAAATAGATGTTATAGACTATCTTGGGTCACCACAAAATTCATAAGTTGAAACTCCAACAACCAATATGTCTTTATTTGGTGAGAAAGCCTTTAAGGAAGTAATTTAGATGAGGTTCTATAAGTGAAACGAGTTCTATAAGTGAGGTTCTATAACTGAAATTCTAATCTAATTGTACTGATAGTCTAAGAAGAAAAAGAAGAGACACTGGGAAATCGTAATCACACAGGGACAAAGTGTTGTGTAAAGACATAGTGAAAAGGTGGCTACTACAAGGAAGCCAAAGAGAGTTCTCCAGAGAAAATTGCCAATATGGTTTTTGATGTCCAGCCTGCAGAACAAATAATTTTTTTGTTGTTTAAGACACTCAATCTGTAGTAATTGTGTTTTGGCAGCTATAAATGGCAAGCATATTAGGAATCTATTGTATTATAATAGATTCTATTGTACAATAGAAAACTCTCTTCATATATATACATATATATATATTTATGCGTGTATGTATACATATATGGGAGAATAACTTGTACAAAGCAATCAACTAGAATAATCATATCTTCTCAGTAAGTAACTAATCTTTCAGCAATTCAGGGTATTTCTTTCCAACAGAACACTAGCACATGTCAGTAATAGTCTTTTATATTTATCCTAAGTGGTATACCTTGTGTTCTATTTTTTATCAAAACTGGTTAAATATATTGTCATCAATATGCCACGTAAATGCACAGTCATGTAGGTAGATGACCTCTTATGGCTTCAAAAAAAATTGTGTTTTTACAGATTTTTTTTTCAATATAAGCTACTCCCTCTTTCGTATTATCTATCTTTTATTTGGCTCTTGATTTATATTTTGGGTTTCTCATATAACAGCAATCATGTAATATTTGAATTTGTGGGCCTGTTTTATTTTACTTAACATTATGGTCTCCAGAAGCTTCAATTTTTCTAAAAATAACTCAAGTTCATGGTTCTATATGTTGAATAGTGATATTACTTTTTACTTGTAGTCATAACAATCATCCATCTGAAGCATTATATTTATTTAAGCATGCTTTTTGCTTTCCATTCTATATTGTAACTTCCTCGACTCCAAGTATTTGGCTTTACTCAGCTTGTTTTCTTTAAATTTCTATCATGTAGCCTCTAAAATAACATAAATTAATTAAATACTAAGTTAAATTGAATACTTCTTAATATATTTCTATAAAGTTATGGAGTTATTATATATTTTCAAGAATTAAAAAATAGCATTTTGTAAATTTTCTATATACCTAAAAATGTGCAGGGATTGCCGAGGTGGAAAGTACAATCTATGGGAATATATATGGCACATAAAGTGAGCACGGTGGAACAAGAGAAGGGATATTATATCATTTCTAAAAAAAATGTCACTTTAGTCAGCAAAGGGCATGTGGTAGGAAAATATTTTGAAATATTACAGTTTTTCTCTGCTGTTTTTCATAACCCGTCTCAATTCACATCTGTTCATCCATTTTGCCTTTGAGTAATTTGTGAGTATTTTTTGTTTCTTTATTCTAATTCTTTTGGTTTAATTTTGTGTTCTTTTTCTGGCTTCTTGACTTAGACAACCATCATTAAAATTCTCCATAATAGTGGTAACTTTGTGAGTCAATCATGAGAAATGTCAGTTCAGGAGATATAGATACTTGGAAATGGAAGACAAGAAACAGATGGCCTAAGTCACAGTGGTTAGGATCCATTGTCAACGAGAATGTCAGAAAGGTGTGTCCTTCTGGTGTACAGAGGAAGGGTCCATGACTTCCATCTTTACAAACCTAATAGTTACCAATAACCTATAGGAGTAGTACTGAGTTTCTTATTGATGTTACATACCTGGCAAATAATTACAAAGAAAAAGGAATGTGATCATACTTACTTATGAACAAAGCAGATGAATCAATTCACACTACTCTGATTATTAATATAAATATTTCAATATTATCTTGGTCAAAATGGGGAGACAGTATTGTTAGAAAACTCTGGATGATAAGTATTTGTATTGTCACTTACAAATAAAAAGCAGAGCTCTTGATTTGAAAATGGGAAGGACAGTACTAACACTAGAATCAAAAAAATTTAGAATCAAGGAAAAATATACAATAAGAAAACTAAAAATTCTAAATGAAAAGAAAATCTCCTATTTCAACCATGCTCATCAGCCACCTCTTCTAATTTTTATTTATTCCCAATAACAGTTATCTTTCTATATTTAGGAAAATAATAATTATATCATGGATACAGTTAAATATTTTAGTTACAGTGCCAGAGACTACTTCATACACCATGATGTTACTAAAGAGGACTTTATACTTAGTGAGAAGGAGCTGGGGGTTTACCTCAGTGGTTAGAGTACTTTCCCTGCAAGCATGAGGCCCCAAGTTTGATCCCCAGCACCCCCCAAAAAACATAAAAAACTTAGTGACTAAAGAAAATTGCTATCAGAGTAAGTAAAAGAATGAGATATTAAAAAGATGAAGAAGTGAAAATTCTAGGTACAGTTATAGGAGAAATAGAATTTACAATTACAACAGAAGTTTAGAATAAAGTATCTCCAAGTAAAGGTGATTAATTTATTTAATCTGGTCGTGCCAATGTTGAAGTGGTATTAAAACATCCAATAATCCAGAAGAAAAGGGGAGCCATCATTCTAGGTAATTTTTCACATAGGAGTTTCCCCTTGCGATTACAAAATAATGTATCTAACTTCATCCCATCATAAAATGTAATTTCTTGTTAGTTTACATTTGCTCACACCTAATTCTAATAATATTTGGCACACTCATGACAGAGGTATTGACAACACATTAATCAATCAGCTTTAAATCTTACATTTTCTCAATTCAGTGTATACGATGTTTTTAAATATGCTAAATTTAAACCATACCACTACAAGAGGTTCTGTCTAATCCAGCAAGGATCTGCTGTGCTTTGCCTCCTACAATTTAAAGAACACCGTGTAGCTGAAAGAACATAAGATGCTTGTGTCTGTCCTAATACAGTATTCAGACAAAGTTTCTTTTGTTTTATTGCTTACAGAGAGATTTGGCCTCTGCTGGAAAGCAGTCCAGAAAATCTCAGAGGAGGATAATGTCTGTTGATGTTAACTGATGCTGGCTTCCGTGGAAATGCTAATTCGGCAGCAGTCACTGTCAATCATCCCCTTGAGTTATTGTTCCAGCGCCTTCTAGATTCAGTATGTGATGGCTGATGAAAGTTCCCACTACAGTAATTAGACTGTCTTCAGAGAAGGAGGGCTGTTAACTCAGGCTGAGGTAAGCAGACTCGGAGCATGGAAAATAATCATGAGGAGCTTTAAATGATTAAACAAAGAAAGACCTTCAGTAAATCCTTTTTGGTCTCATTTCTATGAAGAAGAGAAAGTAGACTGAACAAATTCAGCCAATCATATACTGCACAGTAAACCAATCTTTTTACAATTGTCTGTGTATGTATTATAGTTAGAAAACATAAAATGTAATTTCGTAACTATGGGGAACATCAACAGTTTAATATGATAATTTAAAACATATAATTAATTCTCAGATACTTTGAAATACATGAGTAGAAGTGGGATACTTAGTAGAATAAAAAACCTATCCTAGTTGTTTTTACTTCGCTAACTAGAAAATACAACTGGGCTAGGAAGAGCGGCCTTTGCACTACTACAATTCATTCACATAAAACACAGAAATATCTAAAATAAAAAACTAAACTTTTACATACAATTAATATGCAGGTAATAAGCCCTTTGAGCTCCTTACTAGTTAGAATATTTTGGCCTGATTCAGTTTTATATATAATTTATAAAAAGAAGAAAAAAATAAAATTCCTAAATAAGAAAGCTAGCGTAATGAACTGAATTTTCTGGTAATATTTTTCATTTGTGGAATTTAATAAAAGGTTTCTAAAATATAGTACCATTGAGTAAGATTTAAATTGAAGTGGTTGAGAGAAATAAACCGATCTTTTGTAAATTAAAAATTTTACTTTTGAAGTAATTTGTTATGGTCTCAGTGATTGCACATGGTTAAAGTGTTCAAGTTCATACATTTCTTATGTATCTATATTCAGGAAAATATCATAAGGATCAAAATAGACAATATTTTTCTTACCACCTAAGTTTTCACACACCCTTTGGAATTCTTCTTTTTAGACACCTGAAAAGTTTTTCTTATTATAGATTAATTCATAATTCTTAGAAACTGATATAACTTAAATTATACATATGGCCTCTTTTCTCATGTTGTCACAATTTTCAGTTCATCTGAGATGCATGCATTCATATCAAAAGTTTATCTCACTTTATTACTGAGTAGTATTCTATAAACCAGTGTTTACCACGTATTGCTTATTCTTTCTTCTCTTGAAAAATTTATAGATAAATGCCATTTGTTTATTATCAGAAATAACCAACAAGAAAATTATTTTTCAATCTGTCTCTACATATACTACCATTTCTCTTGGAAGGAAAAAAAAAGTCTAGAAATGGAAGTACAGCATCATATGGTAAGTATATATTTATCATTTGGCAAAATTGCAAATGTTTTCCATAGTGTTCATACCATGTTATACTGCCAACAGTAGAATATGAGAGATGCAGTTTCTCCACAGTGTTGCCAATAATTAGAGTAGTCATTTTTAATTTTGGTCATTCTAATATTCACATTCTGTGGTGTAGTTGTCATTTTAGTGTGCATTCCCATAATAACTATGCATTCTGTGCATATTTTCACATGCTTATTTTTAACGAATATATTTCCTTTAATGTAATGCCTGTTTGAATAACTTCTCAATTTTAACAAAGTGTTGCTTGTTGTCTTGTTATAGGGCTTTGAGAATCCTTTTTACATTCTGGATATAAGTTCTGAAGCAGAAAACAGGGTTTTAATATTTTCTCCCTGTATGGACTTGTCTTTTCATGCATATAATAATTTATTCAAAAAATAGTAATTTTTAACTTTATGACCCTTTATATTTCCCTTTGAGGAAGACTTTATTAAATAAGTTATAAACGTAGATTGGCATGTTTTCTGTCAGTACTTTGGAGTTCTCCTCACTCTCTTTTCCTTACATTGTTTCTAATGAGAAATTTTTGGAAATATTACCTTTATTCTCCGGTCATAAGTATGTTTTATTCCAACTGCTTTTTATGCAAATATTAGATTTTGAGGTTATTATGGATACATAGATCCGTAATATATAATGGCATTATAAGAAATTATAAAACAATATCTCATGCTTCCATTTTCCCCAATAATAACATGTTATAAAACTTTAGAAGAGTATCCCATACAGGATATTTAAATTGATATGATCTATTGATTTTATTTAGATTATCCCAGTTAGTCTACTTGCTATTAAGATTTTTCTCTTTATCACTGGCTTGGTTACTGTGTTTTGTAATTTTCTTCATGTTTTCATGCTTATGGTTTCTTGAACTTCATGTACCTATGTATTTTTAGTTTTTCAAGATTTTGGAAAATATTTGGCCATATTTTATCTTCTAGTTGTTTCCTCTCTTTTGAAGTTTCAAATGAAATGTATAATTGGTCTCTTGATATTGTCTCAGAGCTCATTAACTCATTTTATCTTTTGTCCCTTCTGTTTTTAATTTTGAATGTTTCTCATAGCTGTAGATATATATTTGATTATTTTTTCACTGTTATGTTTAATCTGCTTTTCATTCCACTCTGCAATTTTAATTTTAGATATGATTATCATTTCTAAATTGGGGATTTTTATATGTTCCATGTCTCTTAACTACTTGAACCTACGAAATACAGGCTAAAAGATGTCTTTCTCTGATAATTCTAACATCTGTGGTAGTTTGGATTCACTTTTAATTTGATTATCATTTACAAGCAGAAGTTCCTTGCTCGATCTTTCCATGCTAGGTAATCTATTATTGAGTACCAGAAGTTGTGAAATGAACCTTTCAGGCACTGTACATGTGACGGTTAATCATGATTGTCAATCTGATTAGCTTGAGAGATGTTGAGGAGATTAGCAAAGCACACCTCTGGTTGTGCGGAGACAGGACGTTTGGATTGTATCTGGTCTTGAGACCTTTTCTATCTTGTTCCTCTCTCATGCTCTGCTTCCCAGATGGCATGAGCTTAACAGCTTGCTTCTTCCACGCACTTCTGCCATGAAGTTTGTGCTTTGGAGCAAGCCCACTGAGACCAAAAACCTCTGAAACCATGAGCCAAAATAAACTTGCCTTCTTTAAGTTGTATATGTCATGTATTTTCTCCCATCAGTGAAAAATAACTATATAAAAATATCCCTGGCCATTCACTGACGACAGTTAGATTAGTTGGAAACACTCTTTTGAGTTTTGCTTTGTGGTGTTTTTAGGCAAGACCAAAACAACGCTCACACTCTGGTTAAATGTTCCCCATGACTGGAACGAGATCTTACGAAACAGTTTTTCTAAATCATCCTAAGGGGTGTCAAGTACTTCCCTGAAAGTATTCCTGTAACCAAGGACTATTATCTTATTGTACTCAAGTGGTTCTTAATCCAGGCCCTAGTGATTTCCCCACATCGCCACCTTTTCATACTCAGGTGAATTCTTTAAACTTGCTATTGTAGATTCTCCGAGTTCTCAGGACATGTGTCTCTCTCCTCTCAAGTTTTCTGTCCTTTTTCTCGCTGGGCTGTCATCTTTGCCCCCTAACCTCCCTCACTGGATTTTCTCTTCTCATACCAGGGAATATCTTGGTTTCTAGAAGAAGAAACATACTGCACAAGTCGTTAGCTTTCCATCTCTCTGGGATCATTTTTCTTTCTTTTTCTGTGTTTGATATTTTGAAACTGGAGGTAAAACAAAATAAATGTTATAGAATAAATTGAACAGCTATTCAGGTAATATCTGAAGTATGCATCCCCCCAAAATAATAATGATATGGGTTTAATTTTGTGTTATGGAATTCAAGTCTGCTAGATACTGAAAGTTCCTTTTTGCAGGCATAAACATGATATGAACGAGCCTAAAAATCCAATTCTAATTTCTCATCTTATAGAATATCTTATTTCTAGGTAAGTGCTTTGTGAATATTTCTGAATTGCCTCACAGTTACTCTTCTATCATTAGTTTCTGAAAACATGTGACTATAAGAACTGGCAAATAATCTCTTTCTTTAATACTGAAGACTTTCACAAATAGATGAATGATTATCGCAAGTGTTCATACTCTATTATATAAAGGTACTGAAAAAAATGTGGTTGCAAAAGTTTTACGTATTATTTTGTTTCCAAACTGATCCCTACAATTAGAAATAGTGGAACTAAGGAAAATAAGAACATGATTAATACAAATAAGCAATTATGCTCATAAGCCAAAATTAATATGTTTATCTAAAATAATTATAGGTTTACCTCATCCATATTACTCTTTGAATGATATAAATCATTAGAATGTTGTATGTGTTTCTGTTTCCCTAAAGAGCCAAAAATAATAATATCGCGAATGGACTATGGATATCACTATTAGTAGAATATATTTTATGCTAAAGATTGAATTGATTTTAGCATGAGATTATGTTCAGTTTTGAAATTACCCCAGTATTGAGTGGCAGGCAAGCATTTTATTAATAATCAAAGACATCATGTGTGAGAAATTCATCACCTTGGAGAGCACACGTCTCCGGTTTTGTCTGCAAACTTACCCATGAAGACTCAAAGATCGGGGTATGACATTACTACTAACTGCCCAGAAATGGCTGGAAACACAGGGCTGACTTGAGTCTATCAGCAGGATTCTGGACCCCTCGCTATGTGTGTGGCTTAGCTTCTTTAATCTTTACTGCTGCCAAACTTCCCAGCTCAGATCTCCAGTGGGATTGTCCAAGAGAACAATGTTATCTGGAAGTCATATAACGTTACTTCTGTCATACTCTTTTGGTCAGAGATTCACAGTTTTACCCAAATTCATTGACAGAGGACGAAGTCCCATGTCTCGAAAGGGTTAGTGTCAAACTATACATATATATATTTACACTATTTCTAATCCACAATGGGTATGGTACTTGAGTTTTTATCGGGAATAATGCACCGTTCCAGTTGGCTTCAGCTCATCACAGCTCTGCTACTGGTTTTACTCCTGTTTTCTTTTGACATTCTGCAGAACATTATGTGAAAGTAGAGCAGAAACATTTCCCAGCATGAGCCCTGTTGTGGTAAAATGAAATCCCTTAATGAACTGGGGTTCTAGATCCCTGATTGTAATTTTTCTTCACTGACTACACTTTTTAAATCTGTGTCTGGGTGTTCTGATTTCATATACCTCTCAGGGCTCATCAGGACTGATCCATATAACCGATATGTATTTCTAGGTTTTTTGCGTGTGTCCGTGGCACTGTGGACCAAATCCAGAGCCTTATGCATGTTAGGGACTCTACCTCGAGCCATACACTCAGCCCACACCAATATTTTTTTTAAAGCTTTGGAAAGTAGTATGTTTGTATGTATGTATTTATTTATTTGAGACAGGGTCTCCCTATGTAGTACAGGCTGACCTTGAACTCTCTGTGTAGCAAAGACTGGCAGTGAACTAGCAGTAATCTTCATTCCTCACCCTTCTGAGTGCTAGGATTACAGGTGTGTGCCACCATGCCCAGAAAATTGTTTTAAATAAAGCTTGAAGAAAGTTAAAAGTAGGCTTCATTTTTTTGGAGTGTGGCAAAAGAGTAAATAGCTACAGTTCCTGATACTGTCTACAGGTTTTCACGTGGGTAATATGCAAAATCACCACACGTAGGACAATCATCCCACCTTACTTGCAGTTGTAGTATGTAGTCTTGTTAATTTGCTAATAACAATATCATATTTTTGGAACACAAAGCAAAGAAACTATAAGGAAAAAGCAAGAAAAAAGTATGTAAAAATAAAATTTGTACTGACACATATCGATTGAATTGTATTTATGTGGTTTTGTGTGTGCTAAAGAGCAATCCCAAATAAGATTATTACATATATATGTAAAATATATATAATAATTCATAAAATATGGTATTAGAAGATAGAAAAATTGATAGCATAATTTATAATTTTACTGTGCACTTTAAATATTAAAAATTATACCCTAGTTTTTTAAAAAGCGTTATGCATCTCCATTGTTTAGTAAGCAACTAGCAATATATAATAGAGAATCAATGTGAATATAATTTTTCCATACCAATTAAACCAGCACTGACCTGTGTTTAATGACATGTGCGATTTCACGCAAAGAAAGATCTATAGTAATATGCACCTAAGATAGTATTTCAGTTGTCTAAGAAACAAAACTTCACAATACCATGCTAATTCAAATATTTAATCATTCATATTATTAGACTTTTAAGTGTTTAACCTAGACATCCAGTATTATCATTGTTTATATGACGAGAGAGTGAGATCGAGAAGATTAAAATGTGATACCTAAAAATCAAAAGCTAAGTAAGTTAGAAGAGATTTGATTAATTGGATTATCACACTCACCTACAGAAATTGTTATGACTACAGCTTTCAGTCTTTACCTTCCACAGATAGTAATGCAGGAATGTCTCTCTCTGCTCCTTCCTGTATGTCAGGATTTAGAAAGCAGTCCAGTGATTTGAGGCACTATGCCATAGAGGGGCTATCATCGCCAAAGTGTTGCTCCATGGTGACCCTGTGCTGAGGATTGGGATGTGTAGTGACTGCAGATGAGTGTTAAACTTCTGGTCCCTAAGGAGCTCAGTGCACTGAAGGAAACAGACAAGTAGACAAATGTTTTCAATTTAATACAATAAGTGCTATGACAGTGTACCAGGGGAGTATTTAAATTAAATTGAGGAAGAGAAGGGCAAGGCATGATCTTGAAGATGAGACACTGACCTGATTCTTGAAGGATGCTGGAAAGGGTAAGACATTTAATAAAGCTGGAAGAAGAAATAAGCCTGAGGAAATGAATATGCCTGAGAAGCTTCAGGAGTCTCCATGCCCTTATGGAAACTGGTCTTTGGCCTAAAGAATAGGGAGTAATTTAAGGTATGCATGCAGGAAATCAGTAAGATCATTTTATGATTTGGAAACTATAATTTGAATACAGCATGGAGATCCCTTTAGAATAATGCAAAAATTGAATCATAGGAAGCTTTAATTTAGCACAAAATATACTACCTTATCAGACATTCTGTTTTCTTTATTGGTGAGGCTGTTTATAGTGTTAATCATGCCTTTTTCTGGGATTTGGGGGAAAAAAAAAACTCAGAATCTAACAATAAATCAACTCATAACATCAGCTTGCTTTTAATTAGATATCAATTTATAATTTTAGCAGAGTTTCATTTCTCATTTTTTCCTTAAGCCTTCGCTTCGGTGCCCTTCCAAAGCGACTTGGCCTGAGCAGTTTCTGGATGGGAAGTTGGACTGCGGGGAGCAGAGACGCAGCTGAACCTTTTGTGGCATTGCTTGAGTTTACAGATCTCACAAATCTGATCCAATAGGACCTTGAGGCAAGAGTCACCTGAGTCGCCGATTGACTTTAAGAATATTGAAGTTTTACCTGACAGTCCACATAGCGTCTAAACTAGGCATTTC
>PVJO010020246.1:0-19459 GCA_004026905.1 Hystrix cristata | reverse complement strand
TCAAATATTTCTCTCTGGAGAATTAAAATATCTCACAATACAAGATAAAAGCATAAGAAAGGTTTTTCCACAGCAATTGGCCAACTCTTTATTCTACTAAGAATTTTATCTTACAAATCGACAGTCAGCCAGTGGTGTTCTGTTTTCTCTGGGGTAAGGCAGCAGCAGAGTATGAGGCTCGTCTTGCTCCCTGAGGTTTTGATTGCAGTAACTCTGCTTGTTTTTGTATCCCTTGAGATCAGCTAACCTGAATTGAAGGCAGCTACTGTAACATTTCCAAAATTTGTATTTATATAACTAGAATTTGTCTGCAGTATTTTCTCCCATAAATATTGTTAAACCATTACTAGTTATTTTGTCAATATCTTTTCAGTAACCCTAAGCTTGAAAACACAGGGTAATCCTCAGTCATTAAGTACACTCACGAATTTGTATTCACGAATGGCATATCGAACACATTTAAAGATCGATAAGAATCTGAGACTACATTTTACTTTCAAGTTAACAAATTAACCTGTTACATTTTCATAGATTCAAGTGGAAGACTGAAGACTCCTAGGTCTGAAGAGTATATTCAAAGTACTAGCAGTAGCTAGAAGGTCATAATTTTCCTACCAGTTCCTCAAATCCAGTTCTAACAGGGTGACACAAAGGAAGCTAATATAGTACCTACCCCAAAACAGGGTTGAATTGTGTAAGAGGAACCCTAGACTAAGGGAAGTTGTATCTTTTTGATGGGCAATAAGCAAGAATCTAAGCTTTTGAGAAACTATTTCTGTCTTTCAAAGCTTTAAGCAAACATGTGCTTTGTATTAGAGGGATATTTCATACTTCAGTGCTATTTTCTACTTTAAAAATCCCTTGAGAAGTTAATTGTGTATAAGGACAATTAGTTCTTCTATCAAACCATGTATAGAACTGTTAGGAATCTATGGAGGAATAACACCCAAAACAAAGAGAGAGAGAGAGAGAGAGAGAGAGAGAGAGAGAGAGAGAGAGAGAGAATATGTATGTTTGGAGGAATCATATTATATTCCTCTCTAAAGAGTAACATTGGATTTATTTTTATTTTTGCTGTTGCACAGCTTTACAGTTTGCATCCTTTGTCTTCAATTGTTACTGAAATTTTCATGTCTTCCATACATGACTAATAATGAATGAACCCACTATTCCATTTATTTTGTTTTTGTCATTCAAATGATGAATTATATATGAAATTTAATCAAATATCCCATTTACAAAATTTTGCTTACCTTTAGAAAAGCCCAAATACAAACAGTATTTTTCTCTCATTAAAAAAAAAATGAAAATTTGGTAACATGATCTAACAGCCACCGTAATTATTTTCTCTTGCATTCTGTGGGTTTATAGATCCTTGCTTTCTAGAGAAAATATTATGATTGTTCACTTTTTTCCTGAAGAACAAATCTGAGTAGATTCCAAAACAGAAGGCTACTGTTGGTAAATCCAAAATTTTTGTCCTCATGTTCTCCTCAGACAGTATGTATTTTTGATATGAATTTCTCATTATCTTGTCTGATTTAGAAAACTTTGTGCTATCTCAGTAAAAGCATTTTTCTTTATAAACACCATTGTTCCTTTAAAAGTAGAGAATATATCTAATATACAATGCCAATTATTTGGTCTCTTCTCCTTTTGGGGTAATTTACTAAGATGTTAAAAATTATACTTTCATTTTTAAATTGTTATCTACCTTGCCAATATACAGACAAATTTGGGCAGACTATTGCTCTTCATTGTGCTTCCCATACGTGTGTTTTCCAAACACATGCTTCTAAGTTTTTCTATGTTGAATATACTTATATGCAAGATAGTTACTGTTTTCTTATTTGGCAAAAATCATAATAGTGAAATCTAATTTAATGCAAACTGAAAACCATTTTAAGATTTTTTTGTGTATAACCATATTTTTCTGTATTAAATAGCATAAGTTTTACTGAGCATTTATTATGTATAGTTTTCAAATCATTCATTTGTTAATCCTTCCTAAAACTATAAGATATTTAAATTTTTGGAATCTTGTTGTAAATCAATAATTGGTGGTTATAATTTTTGCTGGAAATGAGATAAACTAAAAAAGATTTCTTTAAACAACTGATAGTGAATTCTAACAGTGATCCTTAGTTTTTTTTGGAGGATGGTGCTTGGGATCAAACTCTGAGCCTTCATGCTTACTAGGCAAGCGCTCTACCATTTGAACTAAATCCCCAACCCTTAGGTTTTGGAGGTTTTGGAGGTACATCTATATGATAGGAAAGATAATTTAAAAAGTGGCAACTCATATGAAGAGAAGAAAGAAAAAAAAAAGGAAGGTACATCAGATCAAAATTAATTACCTGAATTTCAGAAGAGTGCTTCTCCATTTTTCATTAAATTTAATGCTTGAGTAACAGTTAAACTGTCCCTTAAAGAAAAAATTTAAAACTCTTCATTTTTAAGAAAAAAAGCATGTTTTCTGTGTTTAATATAGTGTCTTATTAAATATTTTTAAATTCACAGTATAAATTGCTATGTATATATTGGAGACTTTATCCCCAAGTTAAAAGGGAAAAACAAGAGATTGTGAGGCCAAGAAATGCAGCTAAGTCTCCTGCCTTCTGAGACATTTTGTGATACGCATAGCATCGTTATCAGTGAGCAACACCAGGTTAGCAATGAAAATACAGTGCTGTTTATATTTTATTACCTTATTTTACATGTTTTAAATATGATTTCAAATACATTTTTCCAGTTCTACATCTAAAAGTTAACAATTTTCAGATATTTATTGGCTATGTGCATAGCTGAATTAATTTTACTTCTCAAAATAACCTATCATTTACACTAGAGAGAAGAAAACTAGTACAGAAAAGCGTGTTTTTTCAGAGACACAGAAAGCCTGTGACAGAGAGAAGCAAAATTTGGGCCACACATTCTAACTGAAAGCAGCTCCAGTAGTATTATGAACTATAACACTCTACTGCCTCATATCTTAAGTTTGGCTCCTCGTTTCGTTTTGATATTTAATGACTGATGACTCTTAAGCTTCACAGACTCCTCTTCCTCTTTACTCTATTTTTATCAAGCTTCTGAGAAATTCTGGGTCCTTGCTCCCTGGCCCCTGCAGTAGGGTCTGACCATAGAAGCGCCTCTCAAAACTGCAAATAAAAATCTTCACGCCAGCCTCATTTCCCTGACCTCTCAGGTCATATTTGGAGTTCTCAGGAAGCTACTTTATCGTCCCCAGTAACAACACAATAATAACAGTAAAATCTTCAGGAGCAGGGGGATTGTTCAGTGGGACAGTGCTTTCCAGAGTCAGCCAAATCTATGATCCCTATTGCCACTTCCCACCACAAAAAAAGGAAAAAAAAAAAAAACAAACTTTTCATATCTTCATAGTGTGTACAATATTACCTGTCTTCATGGAATCCAATTTTAGGTACAGCTCTGTCTTATTTATTCAGAGTGGGCACAACCCCATACACTATACCTCGCATTATGTTATAAAATTTGCTAATGAAATTGCCTAATTTATTACATTCACATGCACTATTTTCTTAAAATAAAATTTTTGATAACAAAATTAATGTCAACATACTTCTTGTCTAATTCAAGGTATTGCAGTGTCTTAGAAAATTATTCCACTGATTATTTTATTACTTTGTGTGCTTATCGTACATGAATCCATGCACATGTGAAAATAAAGAACATTTAGCGTAAATGGAATAACAAAATGTACAATGAAAGGCAGATTTTCTAGTACATACTACATTGATATATTTTCTTTTTCACCTTTAATATGTTTCATTGTTTCTTAAATAGACGGTACTGTTCCAAGAGACAAGAATAACATATAAGAAAAATATCACAATTATTTTCTATAAAACCCACTTATTTAAAATATAAAGGCTTTGTGAATTGTCAGAACATATTATATACTTGAATTCACTTAGCTATTCCCTACTTCCTCCCCTAAATATTTTATAAAATACTCATTACCATTTTTCAGAGACATACAAATGAGTAACAATACCTGTAGACATTTTACAAAGTGAAAAATCGTATGCTAATGTGTGAAATGTTTGATTTTAAATCATAAAAGGAAAAATATGAGTTTAGATACTGAATTTAAACTAATAGTACAGCAAATGGATCCATTCTCTTCTAGCAATACAAAATAACTCTTAACAAATAGATAACCAAAGATTCATACATATTTATACTCAGAAATCATTACTGGTTTTGAACTGGTAAGATCTGTCTTATCTTTGCATTTATTTGTAATTTTAGTTTTGAACAAGTTTACTACAGATGAATACTATGCTGGGTACAAGCTATGCAGTTATAAAGGAATGTAATAATACAATTACATACCATTATTTTGCACCGTATTATTACATTTTATATGTATGTTTAGTGAATTTTTCTATCACAGGTAAAAACTTTTAACTTGTATAAACCTTATTTATTACCTTGTCTCACTTGGCATTAGCCATCATAATTTTATATACTTTTAAACAAAATAAATGATACAAAGTTTTTTCTTTTTTCCAAAAAATGATAAAAATTAAGATAAATATTAGGAATTAGGAAGAAAATATTCAAATGGGAAGAGGAACAAGGGAAGGAGGGAAGGGAAGGAAGGGAAAAGAAAACAGAGAACAGAAAAAATGGAAATAATACTATTGTAAATAAGGAGAGGAAGAAATGTTGAAGGGAGGGGAGGAGAATGGGGAGAAAAAGAAGTCAAGATATATTATGTAGAGAAAAACTACATTTTCTTTATCTGTTCAACAGTCGATGGGCCATTTGGTCCATTTCTAGAATTTAGCTATTATAAACTGTGGCACTATAAACGTGGGTATGTATGTATCACTGTGTTATGATGCTTTTAATTATTTTGGGAAGATCTAAAGAAGGGGAATAGCTGGGTGAAATGGAACCTCTAGTCCTAGTATTTTGAGGAATCTCCACACTGATTTCCACAGTGGTTGGACCAGCCTACACTCCCACCAACAGTGGAGGAGGGTTCCTTTTTCTCCACAGTCTCTCCAGAATTTGTTATTGGCTGATCTATTGATAATAGCCATTCTTTCTGAAGTGAGATAGAATGTCAGTATTCTAATTTGCATCTCTTGGATGACCAGTGAAGTTGAACATGTTTCCATATGTTTATCTGCCATTTCTACTAGAGGTACAATTTCCTTTGATGAATGTTATCACTATGTATATCAAAAGTGTACCAGTAAAACTAACTTGAAAATAAAAATAAATGAAGAAAAAAATTAAGTAGGACCTGAATTAATTTCCACTTACTTTCAAAGTTCATGCTTTTTCCATTTTAGCATGGCAGAAAATCCAATGTTCCAGAGTTGCCTTTATCCTCTTTTTAGTGAATTCCTTAATTGTTTAAACATAATGTTTCCCTAAAACATCCATTATTTTTGAAAAATTCAGGAAGAACTCTTGTCACTCATTGCTAGTCTGAATTATGGTGATGGGAATGTTGGATTTAACACAGTTTTAAATTTTCACATCACATAAACTTCCTAAAGGAGAGAGAAACAAGAAAGTCATGAACAACTAGAAAATACTAGTTGGTAGAACATATATTTCCATATATAAGGATATTATTATTAACTGTTAAATTATTTTCCTTAGTAAAATAGTTTTATTGGGATGTGTTTGACCTTGATCAGGTATTTTGGAAACAAAACACACTAATGATGTGTCAGAGTTAAGTTTAATTTTCAATTTGTGTGGCTTGGTAGCTGCAATGAGCATTACAACAGCATACATGTGGGTGTGTCTGGGTGGGTCATGACCTGTGATCTTGGGTGATGTCTCTGGTTCTTGGCCCCTTCCTCTCCGGAGCTGTTACCCTGCGCTCCCTCTGGACAAGTCAAAGCAATCAGCTGGGTTCTGCAGGGCCCTTCCACCGTGAGATTCTGCCTTAGATCCGGCTGACCAGGAACTGAATTCTCTGAAATTATGAGCTAAATGAACCTTTCCTTTACATTGTGGGTGTCAGGTATTTTGTCCTGCGATGGGAAATTTGACTAATACACAACATCAAGTCAAAATAGATGTCACACGGGTTTGACCTTTTCAGAGTCATCTGTCTCTATGCTTAACGCAGCTACCTCTAGGACCTGGGGGCGTAACATTAAAAATGTACTGCAACAGAAGCCACGAGTTCTATATTTGTAGGAGCTAAGCAAAAATTAGTAAAAGCTATATAACCTAGTTTTCTTTGAAAAAAGTAAACCATACATTTCCCTATCTTTAAGCTATATATTCAATTATAATTTCAGTAATGTATTATATAAAATGTAATTTAACATTTACAAGTATAAAATGATTCAACTCATATTGAAGTCGTATTCATATAATATATAAAAATATCTTATTTTTTATTTAAGGGGAAACCAGCTGGGGATTTAGCTCAGTGATTAGAGTGCTTGCCTTGCAAGCACAAGGACCTGAGTTCGATCCCCGGCACCACAAAAAAAAAAAAAAAAAAAAAAAAAAAAAAAAAAAAAAAAAAAAAAAAAAGGGGGAAATCAGTAAAATTTCTTTCCACTTCCAAACAATTCAGAATTAAGCCATTTATGATATCTGTTTATGATAGATAACAGTTCTAAACTATATGCAAACTTATCTACTTCAAATAGGCCTATAAACCATAAACTTTGGCCTAACTTTTGTTTTCCTGCTAGAATTATTTGTTTTCTTACTACCTGAAAACCTACAAGTTAAACTCTGTTCTTGCAGCATTACAAAATAGAAAAGTCTATCAAAACTGTAAGGCCAACACAGCACTGAAAGAACCACCCACAAATCTCATGTCTATATCCAAGTTTTAGATACATTTTTAAACCCTTGGAAATATCAGCAAGGCCAGTTTTCTACTCAGACTGGAATTTAAAAAGTATCTCCTACATAAGGCCAAATATGTCCTCAAGCTATCTGCTATAAAAATCTCTCCCTCCTTTTACTGACACAATGAGGATATGATTTCTAAATATTTTCCCAAAGCAAATACTTTCTTTAGGTTGACTTCTAAATATTGTATTTTAGATGAGTCATAAAGAAATGATCACAAATAGAAGTAATGTTTGATTAAGTTTATATTAATATAACACCAATTATATATTGAATTAATTTTTATCTGAAAAGAAATAAAACATTTAACAAAGCACCGGATTAAGTGAATGTCTTACAGATCATTGCATTCAAATGATGTCATGAAAGCATTTATTTAGATGGTAGTTATCTAGGATGATTCCCAGACATTCCGTACATACTGGCCTACGTGACTTGTGCTCACACAAATCAGAGGGGCATTCTTCCCTGCTCTGTATACCATATCCACTGACTAAATATGGAACTACTTGCAGTGTAAATGAAAGTGCCATGCTAAATTCTTCCCTTCAAAAGCCCTGAGGACTCCTGTACAGTCATAAAGGGCTTATATCTAATTTGGACATTAACTAGCTGTATCTTCTATTCATGTAAGTAGACACATACACATATTTCAGAAGAATGATGCAATACACCAGTCTTATCCATAGGTGCAGCCCACTCTTCCTCAGTGTCCTCCTGTACAGCTCTTTTCTAACCTGATTCCTTAGTTAGGAGAGTACAAAACCATAATCCTCAAACCCTGGTAAGAACTATCCTATCAGACACTATTAGCTCCCTTAGTAACGAAACTTCAAGGAACTGAAAACTGAATTTATAAGTGTCAACTAGAAGATGAAATGATTATTTTCAAATCAATAGGAGATGATTCCAACTAGAGGAGAACTCTTATCAACTTTGAGGAATCAGTTTCCCCAATGTATAGCTTTTAATCCAAGTAGTTTGCTATATGACATATAGACAATAGCTGCCAAAGATGTACAAACCAATAAGAGAGGTTACTACTCATTATAGTTTTCTTATTTTTTTTATTTTTTAGATATGTTCTTTCCTCTTTTTCTAGTTGAATCCTTTTATTAATCACGTTATCTATTAGACCATTATCCCTAGTCTTTACATTCTTTGCTTTTATTATTAATCTGACACAATTTATCTTTGAAACTACTAAAGCATATGAGAAAATAAACTGTTGGAATTATTTTATTTTGAGAATCACAGAGATTACCTTGATAACATTTGCTTGTGTTTAACTGGTTGGTTTTCTGGGTTAATGTCTCAACCATAGGTAATTATTTTAATAGCCTATATCCCCAGTAAGTAAAATAACCAGAAATCTAAAATTCTCCATAGCTTCATCATTAGAAAAGGAGTCCCACCTCCGTCAGACAACACTGTAGAAGGTTTGCATAGGAGCTAGGTTTCTGTTCTGCTAGTTGGCAAGTGATCTGTCATGGAAATAAAACTTGGAAGAGGACTAGAGAACAGATGGTGCATATTTGGAGACTATCTCCCTTTTACTCATTTTATGAGCAAGAAGTACTAACTTCTCTTTTGCCTTGTCTCTCTCTATTTATCTTGAAGCTAAAAATTTGATTGTCTGGATACAGATGACTCTGGAGGAACATTGGCCCATTGTCACGGTTTTGGGCCACATTCAGAAACAAAACCCAACTCTGCAAGGGGAAGTCTAGGGTGTTTTCTTCTCTCTTTGAGCCTCTTGATTTGGTACTTTAAAATATGCTTAAGGAGCAGGGATATGCTACATGACGTAGGTCAGAGAGCGGGTGTACCAGACCATGCCCTTGAACATGAGATTGAACTGGTTGTGATTTAGTGTAGAGCTTCTTTAGATATCATACTGGCCTCTAAGAAAGAACAAGAGGTATTTCAGGGAAACAATATTATGCTCATAATCATTGACCCCTCCCTACCATTTTTAATATAGAACAATATTTGAGAACACTTTTTATTGAGTAGCTATACTCGGTTTAATTTAAGAGTTTTGGCTAATGGCTTCGAAGCAGACTGTAAACTCTGATAAATTTCCTTTTATTTTAATTATATGTTGTACCGTTTAGATTTGTGATTACTACTGTAACAAATGATTCTGTGTAACAGATATACCACCAAATGTTCTAGCAAACGGTTATGAACCAAAAGTCTGGAAAGTGTGACCTTTAGGGAGTATAAAATGACCATCTTTCAAATCTTGTCAAAACCTCAGTGAGACATCTCGAAGTCTCAAACTCATGACCACATAATTGATGATGTTCCCAGATATTATTCCCCAAATATCTAAAGCCCCATTTCAGGCTTTAGAATGATTGCTGGGAATATTATGGACACTGAGAACTTAAACTCTTATCTTCAACCATTCAAATTAATGCCAGTCTTACTGTGACTTTACTATTTGTTGTCAATAACATGATTTTACTAATGAAAATAAAAGCTGCAAATTTATTTTTCATTTCAGCTGAAAAACTTTATTAAATGAGCTTGACATTTCTATTATATCATTCTTTTTTCCATAAGTTTTTTTTAAAACTCTCACCTAAAATACTAATTTTTTTGATCCATGAAACCTACAATGTTGTACCAGAATTATTAGTTTGCAATTAAAAATTGTTCATAAGCTCTTATACATAGAATCCCTTGACATAAAAGTCAAGGTGTCTCATCATCTGCTCTATGCTTGCCCATCCACCTGCGCTTCTCACGACCCTGGAACCCCACATTCCAAATTACTCTCCACCAGAAGCAATACTGGTCTTTGAATTTCATTCCCAATCATTTGGCTCCTGTTTTGCAAGAAATTTCTTCTACATGTACAACCATTTGAACATTGTTATTACTTCCTAACCTATATGGTTATTTCTCAGAATAACTATTCTGTACATATTTTTAACATATTTATTAACTTCCTTTTTAAGGTTATATGTATAGTCTCTATTTTCAACTATTTTTATATTTATGAGCTAATTTTAAATCCTTTGCTAGAATTTCTGGCAGGACACTTGACAGAATTAAGACTGAAAACAATACTACTGACAAGTCAGTAATAATATAACACAATCTCTACAATATAATGTCTCAGAGTGTCTATAAAAAGAAATCCACAGTTACTGCACTATTTAATGTTTACTATTCAACATCATGTTGCTTTTAGAAAGAAATGTTTACTGCCTTGAATAAGCTCTTTATATTCTCACGAGGCCAAATTCTCGAATGTTCCAGAAAACACTTTCTTTGGCATTCATTTAATTTTATGCTTCATCTCTTACCTCTAAGTCAAAGCAAGTTGTACCTTGCTCTGCAAACAGTGTAGCATTCAACCTGACAAATGGAGCCATAAAAACAGGTGTACAGAGTTTAAAATCAAAATACATGACATACATCCTTCAAAATGTGGCACAAAGTGGGAAAGCGTTAGAAAACACCATTATGTGTTTGTTTTATTGGTTGAAAGCTGCTGTTTAAGCCAGTGAGTTTCTTGACTATGGTGTGTGGCTTTTGTATTTTTTTGTATCTTTAAGGCTATTACATCTTTGGAATACTGGCAAAATTAATTGAGTCAAATTAAGCATGTCTCACTTGTTTGTTTGTTTGTTTCTTTTTCTGGGCTGACGTGTAGTAAATAAAGTTGCTTGATTCTACTGTGGCACTTTGGATGGAAACCTTTTGCGCATTTGGCTACAATGGGTAACAAGAGGCTTCTAAAGAACCCCTTGGACACTTTCAGATGTATGCTCAGGAGTTTAAATTCACTGGGATTCAACGGGACATGGAAAAGAGGCCAGGGAAATGTGATGTTTTCTTGCAACAAATGATTAAACAACATCTAGGTCTTAATATGTTCTGAGTTTGCCTTTTTATATAGTAGAGTTGAAACTCTCAAGGTAAACGCTCAGGAGATTAGGAAAATGTCATCAGCCTTTTACATGAAGACCTAATTATGGAAATGTGAGCCTGCTAAACTTCATCATTCAACCTCATAACAGCAAATCAATATTGACCGTCTGCTTTTTATAAGTCACTGTAAAAACACAGATGACCCAGCTAAGAAATACAGTTTTTATTTCTATTTACTTTTAAGTATTTAAATTTAGTTTCATGTAACTTGAGATTGTATTAGACAGGGAAAGACTAAATAATATACAATCCCTTCCATATAGTTTGGTTGTAACTCTTCTAACTCAGAACTGATATGATTCAAATCAATAATAAGTCCCCTTCTCAATTTTATTTCCTTATTCTCACTTCTTTGACTCTTCCTTCACTACTAATATAATTATACCAGGAATATGGAACATAGATGAGTCTAGTACAATTTTCTCTAACAGTAATAACTAAAGAATATATATATACATATCTCACTTAATTTTCTTTTAGTCTATCACTCCTTCTTAATCACTGAACAGCTTTCCTAACAACTAATTCTATTGTTCTCTATAAGGCAGTGTGTTAGTTGTCTTTCTAGAGCCAGTGGTTTGCAAGAGAGCAGATTTAATACAGGACATTTGTAAATTACAACATTCACCCATAAGCCAAACACAGTAAGAATGCCAAATGTCTGTACATGCACAGGAGACCCCCAAAGATCTAATCCAGGGCTGGGAGCCCACAGAATCGTCCCGTGTACATCCGTGTCTGCAGATGATGGCTGAAGAAATCTTTACTGGAACCAGGATATAATGCTGGCAGCAGAGATCTGTCAAAGCAACAGCAGCCGTCCTCGATGACAGCAAGGCCTTGAGCTCCTTCTTCAATGAGAACTGCTGAATTCCCTTCAGGAGAACCAGCCGCAGCAGAACTTCGCCTGGGAAACAGCCCACAACTATTTTCTGCTCCCGTTCTCCTTTATGTTGCATCATTAACAACCCTCAGAGGGATTCTCTATGCCTAGAACCACACGAACTCAGTCCAGCTGGGCTTCCCAGCTCTAACTGACCACAATAATAAGTCCACCACAGGCAGTTAGAAATGTTTTCATTACCAGAAGCTCAATTATTTCAGGTAGGTTACAAGTATTCAGAATCTAGTTTAGATGTAAAGTGTCAATGTCTAGACCAGTTTCCCCACTCCTTTGCTATTCTAATATGTTCTCACTGCTGTCCTTGGAGTTCACATTGCATCACCTTGACATTTTCTGTATGTAGCCTTTTGCATGTGTTTCCGTATCACGCTCATGTCCTAAGTGGCACTTCACTTCACCAGTTGTGCTTTTACAATGAAACTCACCAGAGAGCTCTCGCATAAATACCATCAGATTTTACCCACATGATTTCATAGGTGAGACCGTTTACAAAACATCAAATGATTTCTAATTTATCAAAAGCTTTATGACCATGTCTATAGATTTTTGTCTCTTTCGCGGTAACTACCATCATTACATGAAGAGTCCTGTTGATTGATTCTTATTCTATTTCACTTCCAAAATCTTAAACTCATCCACTGCAGCCAATTGGTATCATTATCAATAACAGAGCAATTTCCACAATCCTCATTTTAATCAACCCTGACATTTCTAACCTTCTCGAGTTGCTGCCGAATCCTCCAAATGTCTTCAGTCTCTTAGAGGCTGCCAGTTCCTTGTCTATAACAACCGTCTTCTTGTGACCCCTTACTATCACTTCATGTCTTCAATTTTCTCTTCTTTTTCTTTCCACCCCTCTATGAGAATTCTCTAGTCTACAGCCAGGCATGGTGGCATGCTCCTGTACCCCCAGCACTTGAGAGGCTGAGGCAAGAGGACTGCTGTAAGTTTGAGGCCACTTGGCCAAAACAGTGAGTTTGAGACCAGCCTGAATTACACAGGGAGACCCTGTCTCAAAAGACACACATGCGTGTGCACATACACACACACAGGCGTGCGCGTGCGTGCGCGTGCATTAGACCATCACTGTATTAGTTGGATTCAACCAAATAAACAAAACCAGTTAAAGTATATGCATATGCACAGAGAAACACTGTAATGGTTTCTTTTTAGTTTGGTATATTTGGTATTTAAATCTCTATCCTGAGTGAAATTATAAGCTTTGTCTTTACCCTGATCAGAAATGTAAGGAATTTAGTTGTTGATGTTTGTAGTCTGTCTTTCTCAGAATGCTTTATCTCAGTAAATGTCCTAAAGTAGAAGTGTCTTTTGTTTTAAAATAAAAGAAGTAATGGAATAAAGCAGATTCTAAAGTCTTTAAATTGAGAAACATAACATGCATGTGTTCATAGTAAAATAATAAAGAAATGCAATAAATATTTCTTTGAATAAATAAATAGGCATCTATTTACATATGTGTATATATCACACATTTTTGCATTACATAAATGTATTATACACATATAAATATATGTAAATGTATTATACAAGTGCAGTGAATGATAATTTATGAGTTTCACATAAAAAAATTAAATGCTGAATATTATATGTTACTTCACTCTTACACCTACAGACTTTTCTTATTTAAATATACGTTTGCTTAAATATATCATACATGCACATTTCAGTTCAAATATGACAGAAATGTAAGTAATAATACAGAATATTTGATCTATTTTTTACTGAGATATAAAGTCGTAGATGATAATGTATCATTTATTAGACAAGAGAGGCTCTATATAGATTTTTTGTAAATGACAATACTTTTAAATTTATAGGAACTCTTAACATTTATTTATGTATAGTGATTTGAGAATTCAACATTCTTTTATACCCTTAATTTTTATTCTAGGAGCTATTCTAGCACTAGGGGAAAACGCACTATTTATATACCAAAAAATTCAATATTAAAATAAATTGAGGGGCTGGGGATTTAGCTCAGTGATTAGAGTGCTTGCCTTGCAAGCACAAGGCCCTGAGTTCGATCCCCGGCACCACCAAAAAAAAAAAAAATAAAATAAAAAAAAAATAAAATAAATTGAATCCAAGATACTTAACTTACCTAATAGATATTTTCTATCTCAGAGTAGATCAACCAAAAGCATTCATGGCAGAAAATTTATAGGGATTTATATTTAACAAGACAGCAAATATTTGGGAGTAAATGTAGTTTTTTTTTTTCTAACCTGTGATTAAAGATGCTTCAATATATAGAAATTCATGTATGTGCCATTCACCTTCTACAAAGATCTCATCCATATTGTGTATGTTTTCATTAATGTTTATTTCAGCCATGTGGTTAAAAACCTTCAATAAATCATGACAATGTAATGATTACATATAATAATGTTTAATGTTTCCTTAATTGTAGATTTGAATGTTATCCCTTAAACATTTCTGAGGTTCAACTCAGTAAAAGAGTAGCTGTTACAAACAAACATTCTAGTTTGTGCCAGTCTTAATGCGTATTTAACATACCTATAACATGAATTTTCTTTTCAGTGGAATATTTAATTAAATAAGTTTTATTTTGGAAATATATATATTTATGGAATTTATAAAAATAATTTGTATTTATATTTGGAAATACTTTCAATGTGGTTCTATGACAATTTAACCTTTGGTAATTTAGATTAATGTAGTTTTACCATAATTATTATCTTTCTCAAACAGCTCTATTAAAAAAAATCATGACTCAGTGAGATAAAATTGTGAAAACATAGCAAAATATCTCATCAAGAATCTGTAGGTCTTGCCTGATTTATAACTAATATTGAAAAAAATAATTATTTCTTCTCACTAGCCCTACTGTACATAAACCTGTGTATCAAATAAATCTGAAAACAGCAAGATCTTGGGACAAAACTGTTGGTAATAGTGCCAGGAAATAGATTTTGAAATAAGGAAAAATTTCTGTTATCATCAAATATTATTGAAGAGTCTTTAGCTCATAGTCAGAAAGCAGGCTGAGGTGGAGAGGTAAAGCCCTGTCAGATTCAGGGAAGACCACAGAATCTTCCTAGTTCCTAATTTTATACACTGTTATTGACAAAGAGGTAAGCGTTGTTAGAAAGATGAGATTTCATCTGAAATATGTAAAATAGTATGATTGATTCAAAATACATTTTCTTCTAAAATTCTGATACCGTTTGAAATTTTAGAGTGATCCTAGATATTTTAAATACTTTTATACTTTACTAAGATATAATAAGATATACATTACCTCACACCAATGTCTGCGAGGAAAATTACCCCATCAGTGGTAGTACACTAAAAATGGAATCAATTACTCTTTTGCAAAAACAATGAATAATTGTGATGAATAACTGTGATGATTCAAAGAGTTATTTTTTAGTGCTTTGTCAGTTTATAGTCTTAAGTATAATGTTAAAATAAAACTCTGATTAGAATGTTAGGGACTATATTATATAAACAAATATATATGTTAATTTATTTACCTTAGAAATCCTAGAAATATTATTTTAATAAGTAAAAGATTCAGTGTTGATATTACTCCGAAAGGAAGATTATATGTTAAGTGTAGAATGTCTTGTATAATTACTCAAATCTTTATATTTTTCCTTCTTAATTTAGCTATTGGATCCATGGAATTTATTTTGTGTAAGGTGAAAATCATTAATTTAAGTTTTCAACAGTATTGTTTAATGATTTAAACTACTCACAATGCCTATTCCTCCTTGAGTTGCAAAGACATTTCTGACATATAACTAGTACATACATATGCATGGCTGTATTTCAGAGTTTTTATTATTTTATTTTAGTCTATGTGTATATTCCTGCAGCAACACTATACCATAAGTATTTGACCAACTGGGGTGATAAAAACAGTGAAGGCTTTAAATTAAAAGATATAATTACACTAAAAGAGACATTGATTCACCTCAAAATAGTCTCCTTTGAATACACATATCTCATCATTTTGGCAAAGTGTTTTTAATGAAGTAATTTTTTAAAAGTTAAACTAGTATCGTAATTGTTAATGACTTATTAGCAACTAAAATAAAAGACAGGGCTGGGGATTTAGCTCAGTGATTAGAGTGCTTGCCTTGTAAGCACAAGGGCCTGAGTTCGATCCCCAGCACCACAAAAATAAATAAATAAAATAAAATAAACGACAAAGATCAGTCTACATTTAAAACATAGTAACTCTCTTATAGGACGATCATCGTGAATGCAATATAACACATCTTGCTAAATATCAAGTAATAAAAAGTTACATTTAAAACATGTGGTTCACTTCTATTTTTTTCTACTTTTTTCTTTCATTAAGTAGTAAAAATAAGACTTTAGCAAACTTGAATATTTGCTTTTACTTTGCCATATAAAATTAAATCAAATCAAGCAAGGAAAAAAGAAACTTGTGGGGTTTTTTTTTGTTTTGTTTTGTTTCATTTTGTTTTAGCGAAATATAAAATGGACAGTGTCAACAAAAGACTTTGGTATTCTCTGTGAATTTAAAATAAACAAATATGGCTAGATTTATTATGATTAAGTGAGAATTGTTGGTAATTGATAAACTTATGTTCTATATTTGTCATTTTCTAGTCTAAAATTGCTTAATGTTTATATAAAATACTTTTAAAAGACTCAAAACAGAGATGATTGTATTTTCCTAGTGATATATGTGATACAGTATGTGAATTGCACATCAGTAAGGTTAACAGTGCTGGGAACAGCAATTTCCTATTTATTCAATACAAGTAATGACTTTTACTGATAGCCCTACATCTATTCAACGCTATGAACTACATTATATTTGTATAGCATGTATAAGCGCAGTTTATAATTTGTCAGCAGAAGCACATCTTGCAATTAGTTTGCTATACACAGCTGACCTCATCAATATTACCTGGAGAATGTCATCTAACACTGATAGCATTCTCTCGGTTAAAGATAGGGAGCTATCAGGATTTACATTACATTTATACTCCCAGAGGTTTGCAACTCTGCCTCTAAAAATGCTACAGGCATAAACGTAATATGCATGGTGTTAGCGGGGTGGTTTATTTTAAAAGAAAGAATGTTTGTAAACTGTGAAAATGTCCTTCGAGTTTTAAAAGGCATCCCAGGCAGCGTGAATGTCTGCATAAAAGAATGTCTGCGTTAATACTTTCTCTACCTTCCCGGCAATCGTCTTGATGTTACCACCAGGAAAGGACAAAGGTACAGCTATGGCTGACTGGAAATGTCACAGCATTCAGGCAGCCAGCATTGTGTCCTCATCTGTCAATGAGCACATTAGTGTTTTTCTTTAATTTGTTTTTGTTTGTTTATTTCTAAAATATCTCCCAATAAGTATATCACAGTGGTTTCATATAATCTTATATAGAGTTTGCTTTATAAAACAATGGAAATATTTTTATTCTTTTACTTCTAGATCTTCTGCTTACTGTCAATTGGCAGAAGTCAAATAAATGTGAACGTTAATTATTCAAAATATAAAGCAAAAATAATAATAATACCTCCCCTGCCCCTTCAATGTATCAGGTTCTAGAAAATAAGGCATATCAAAATGATCAATTTGAAGGTGCACTGTTAACATTAATACTCAGGGAACAGGGGAAAGAGAGGGGAAAGGGAAAATATGGAAAATGATGAATGAACCTGCTGTAAATAGGGAGGGAGGGAGCAGAGGGGAGGGGCGGGGGAGAGGGGGGAGAACCAAGATGCATGATGTATTGGTACAGAATAAATGTAATGAATGTCATCATTGTATGTAGAATGTACCAATGCATGTTCTTGGTTTAAAATTTTAAAAAATTTAAAAAAAAAATTAGTACTCAGGGTATTTCAAACAATGTACATTGAAATAAAATTTTCTATTATCTAACCAGAAGACTACCTCAGGCATTAATAATGTTGGCGTTCAAGAGCATCTGTTGTTATGAGCCTAAAACATTCGCCTTATAATGCTCTTTCTTTTTTTTTTTTTTTTTTTCTTTTGAGACAGGGTCCTGCTAATGTAGTTCAGGCTGACCTTAAACTCACTATCTCACTATGTAGCCCAGGCTTGCTTCAAACTCAAAGAGATCCTCCTGCCTCAGCCCCCTGAGTGCTGAGATTACAAGGGTTTGCAACCTTGCCCTGCTTAGAGTATCAAATGAAGTAAAAATCAATCCTGGAAAAAGTGTAGAAAGGTAGTTGACAAAAGCTCAGGAGGAAGGGGAGCAGGGAAATTAGTTCTTAATTATAAACTACTGAGTTTTAGTTTGTTAGATAAAACAGTTCTAGATATCTATTCTGCAATTATGTAAGAATAATTAACATTATTTAAATGTTCAGTTTTATAGCTTAACATAGTAAATATCATTTGGGGAAGCCAAGATAAATGGCAAGAATCAAGGAAGAAAGGAGAGATAGAAAAAAGAAGGTCACATCGCTAAATACATATCGATATTTTGCAAATATGAATAATTGAAGATTTCATTAAATAAAGGACATCTTATTGAAAGTTCTATTTTACTATACTTAGTTTGGTTTTTAATTTTTTTTATTAAAAATATATGACAAAAATGCATAACTAGTGATTTTTAAATATACGATTCTGTGGCATTATGCACACAGAATCATACATTGTTTTGCAAAATCACTTCAGAATGTTTGATTGTGATCACTTTTAATCATTTTCTCAATTTCCATCTTAATTAATTTAACTTTTCTGGGTAACAAATGTGAGTTTAATGGTATAATATTTATCCTTTTGTTTCTGGCTTATTTCACTTACTGTAATATGTTCTCAAGGTTTCTCAAACTTCATCCATGTTGAAACATGTACCAATATTTCATTCCTTTCTCAAGTGGAAAGATATTTTCCTGTGTTTATTTGCCATATTGTATTTATCCATTCACTTGCCAATGATTTATTTTGTTTCCACTTCTTAGTTATTGTGGACAGCATGTTCATGAACATTAATGTAGAAATATCTTTTCCAGTCTTGGCTTCAATTATTTTGGGTAGATACTCAGAAATTAAATTGCTGTTAATGTAATAATTCTGTTTAATTTGTTGAGAACATGCTATATTATTTACTACGAAAACTGCACCTTTTTTACATTCCTGTCAGCAATGCACACAGGTTACCTGTTCTCCACATCTTTTTCAATCCGTTTTCAAAATCATAATGGCCAGGGGCTGGGGATTTAGCTCAGTGATTAGAGTGCTTGCCTTGCAAGCACAAGGCCGAGATCGATCCCCGGCACCACAAAAAATAACCAAAAAACCAAAAACATAATGGCCATCCCAATGGATTATTTTAATTTTTATCAATAGTTGTTTGCACTACAAAATGATTAAATTCATCACTGTAAATTGGTATATGTACATAACATCTTAATCCTTTTAATGTCTCCCCCTCCTCCTTTCCCTCTCCATTCCCTCCTCTTTGTCCCCTTATCATTAGCAAAAGATATCTTTGTAGTTTTTATTTGCTCTCTTGTGATGATTAAACAGACACATTGAACATCTTTTCACTTGATTTTTTATTTCCATTTGTATAACTTCTTTGGTGAAATGTCTGCTAAAGTACTTTTCCAACTTTTGGCTTGAATAGTATGCTTCTTTTATTTTTGAGTTTTAGGTGATCTTTATGCAGTTAGATATGTGATCTGCAAATATTTTCTCCCTTTTTCTATTGATTT